>MU747492.1:118371-132869 GCA_026770625.1 Nicotiana glauca
TTTTATCTTGACATGGTGTAATAAGGAGGTCAGCGAGCAGTAACAGCAGCAAACAGCAGTGAAATCACAGCTCCTGGTAGTCCCAGCTACCAGACACTCCCGAACTACACTGACCTGATTCCTGTTTAGCCCAGGATATGTAGGCAACCTCTGAAGCAGGGTGCGGTCAACTCTTTCAAAAATGCTTCACACGAAATATGTGAATGGGTAAAAACCGCTCGTTTTTGCTCACTTTTCTTTGCACAAAAACTCTTTGTGTTTCCGGGCAAAGAGAGGCAGTTGCGAGCACGTGATTTTTGCCCTAAGCAAATTATTCCTAAAATCCAAACAAAATAATTTTTCACTATTTTTACAATTTTTATTGATATTTGTTGCATTTTTGTGTTAATTAGTTGCATGATAATTCATATGAAAATACAAAAAAAATATGCATTTGCATTTAGGAATTTAATTTCACATTTTAGTATCAAGTAGGTATTAATTCATTTTAGGACAATTTAAAAAAAATTACAAAATAGTTTCTTTACACCTTTAATTGTTAGTTGTTGCATTATTCTTTAAATGAAATTTTTAAATAATTTTAGGAGTTAAGTAGTTTAATTTTGAATATTATTAGGTCTTGGTATTAATTTTACATTTTTATAAAATCTAGAAAAATACAAAATATATATGATATAATACAAAAAAGCAAAAGAAATAATAAAAAAAATCAAAGAAGAAATCAAAACAATTAATTTGGGCCAGATATAAGCCTAACCCAAAGTTTACCTAAGCCCAAAACAAAACACTCGCCCAGGCCCAAATTTCCTATACTCGGTCTACCCTCTCCCATAGCAAAACGATTCCGTTTTAAGGCTTTCAATCGCTGCCTTTGATCATCTTAATCTAACGGATAAAATTTGATCTCAGTTTTAAAATAGAACAACGTCGTTAAGGGCCCAAAAAATCCGAGGTGTTAAACTCATTTAATCCGACGGGTATGGATAATTGTTGTTTTTTTTAATATACATCATATACTAAAATAAGAATCAAAAAAAAAAATTTGTCACCTTCATCCCCAAACCTCAGCCGCCCTAATTCCCTTCCGACCCCGCCGGAACCCTACTGGCGGGAAACACCAGTTACACCGATCAAACCCCAAATAACACCACCAGACCGCCTCAAGCCCCTGAGTTCACCGCTCTACTTCTTCTCCTCCAAATATCTCCCTAACCTCTCGAATGGTCAAAGTTATGTTGTCGGAACCCTAATTCCGGCGAACACTACTTCGTCCAAATTAAACCAGATTCACACCAAACCTTCTCTTGGTTATCCTCTACTCATTTTCGAAAATATTAAGCCCCAAAAGTCATTAGAATGGCTCGAAGTTTTACCAGTGAACAAAAGTTCAAGAAAAGGCTGAACCTATTCTTCCTGAGGCATAAAGGATCATCCAGTAAAACAAGAGAGAAGCAAAACAAAAGAAAAGGAATCTAAAAGCTAAGTTTTTTTTTTCTCTCTTCTATTTTTGCATGCAAATTAGTTTTTATTTTTGATTCTATTTGTGTTTCGTTATTAGGGTTATTTGGATAACATTTTTTTTGTTTCTAATTAGTATTAATAATGAATTTTTGGATCTGATTTGATAAATCTTAGTAAATTTGGATTTTTTTCTGATAATTTGTACTGATAAGCACTATTTCTTAGAATAAAAAATTATTAATTGTTTAATTGACTTTAGTTGGTTATAAATAGTTTCCTTAATTATTGTTTTAATATTTTCCTATTTTTGATTAATTGATTAGCTTAATATGATTTGGGAGAGGGTTTTAACTGTGATTGATCGAGTCATTTGGATATAGCTATTTAAATTTCAATTAGAATTTAATTGCTGAAATTTGATTGAAACTAGGATGTAATTCTAAAATAGTACAAGGGGCAGTTTTGGGAATTGTTATAAATACATGCAGTAATAAGGGTACAAATACAGGGATAATTTTGGTGTATAAATGGGTAGTTTAGCAATTGATAAAGTGAAGTGAGGGTAGAATAGGGAATTCAAAGGGGTAGGAATATGATAGAAATGACTAGAACGTTCTAGATTGGGTAACTAGCATAATTCTTAATAAATTAAGGGTAGTCAATTGAATAACTAATAAAAGAATAAGGTTCCAACTTAAATAAAGAGGGACTATTAAATAATTTATGAAATATAAATTTTCCCTCCCTTTTTAACTCTATAAATAGGCACCCATATGTTTTATTTAACAAGTTGTGAAAAATCTGAAAATTATCCTCCAAGTAATCTTTCATTCTTAGATCTAATTTTCGAAATTCCTAATGTCAAAAATTCAAAAAAATTAGAAATAGTAAAAAATTCAAAGAGATATTGTTTCATTGATCATCTGGAAGGCTCCGTATTGATTTTATCTAGTTCTAGAGATTGAAACTTTGTGAAATTGCACTAGATTATACGAGTGTATCTTCTTCTGGTTTACATCTATTTGTTGTGGCTTAATCCTGGTGTTTTGAAAAGCTGTGATTGGATCTACTACCTTGTTACTGTTGCTGTGCAATTGATTTTGACCTCACTGCTCTCATTCTTATTTTCCAGGTACATATTGTATAAACTCAGCTGAAGATGTGAATTAAATGATAGCTTAGCCTATTTTCACAAATTTCAGAGTGAAATTCATGTAACTCCAGATCAGATTTTGTAATTAGAATTAAACTTTGGACTGTCAAATTTAGCTCGGAATTGATAGTGTTTTAATAGTTCATAACAATCCTGTTGAATAATTTATCTCATTTTTTTACCTTAGTAGCATATACAAACGTATACTGTTTAGGATTAATTTGGACTGTGAAAATTATCTGTAATGATTTAGATATTGTGAGTTTATTTTAGTATAATTTTATAAAAGTTTGTCTCTCATATGTTAAATTTTGCATAGATTGGGATCATTTGACAGGAATTGTAAAGTTCTGTTGGTAATGTAATAGATTATTAACTCTGTTATAGGATTCCGCTAATCTCATTTCATTTAAATTTTGTTCAAGTATATTTTTAATTGATGGAAGTTAACAGAAAAGAAATAGGAAGCAATTTTGAATGTTTAAGTTTCTTATCATATTAACGTAATAACAGTGATTTAGTTGTGAGTTCCTTGGACTGTTGATTTAATAGTAATAGTTAAAATTTGTTAAAAGATGACATCTTAAGAATTAATAGAATTACTTGAGGCTTAGTAAGCAAAAGCTTATTTTACATTATGGTTAATTGTTGAACATATGCCTAAGCAATGGATATAGTATTACTAGTCAATTTAATTGTACATTTGTTAGTTCCTTGGGATTTCAATCTGTAGAACTCTTTTAGGTAGCTTACTAGTGTTATTTGTTTGGGTTGGTCTTGAAGTCCAATGGATAGGCAACAGAATTTATGAACTTTTGGACCAGTAGTTCTAGGCCCAAACGGCTGAGCTTTAAGTAAAAATCAAAGGTCACAAGTACAATAATGTAATAAAATATACAAGTAAGAACATGAAAAACTAATCCATAAATATAAAATTGGATTTTAAATTAGGTAGCGGGCTTAAGCTAAAAGGTTTTACCTTTTTGTTTAAACTTGGACTTGAATTCGAGATTCGAATTTATATTCGTGAATTAATTGACTATTAGAGACAAATAAATAGAGAATTTTAGATTGTTAGTTGGCCTTAATAATAAAAATGAGACGAGCCTCGCCAAATCATAATATACAATTGTGGGGCCCTCATTAATTACTTACTAAAATACTTAGTGTTCGGGATAGGTCGTTTATCGAATTTCACGGCCTTCCCAAAAGATAACAATACAATAGTTGCTTTAGGTGTGATTTTTAATAATCTTACTTTCCTAATACGGGTATGCATTTCATGCGACCCAAATTTAAATCCGAAAATGTTGAATAAGAATGTGTCGAGGATCCGAGTGCATTTCATGTGACGTGATTCGAAAACATGTTCTTAAACGACGTTCACTTTCCTTAAATAAAATAATTGACAAAAAGCGGTAATTAATTCTAAAATTGCACAAATAGGGTAACATGTATAAAAAATTAAATTTTAACCAAATATAACAGTTGAGCGACCGTGCTAGAACCACGGAACTCGGGAATGCCTAACACCTTCTCCCAGGTTTACAGAATTCTTTACCCGGATTTCTGGTTCGCGAATGTTAAAAAGAGTCAAACCCTTTTCTCGATTCGGGATTCAAATTGGTGACTTGGGACACTATAAATCTCCCAAATGGCGACTCTAATTCTTAAATAAAACGAATCCTGTTTCGATTGTCCTTTAATTGGAAAAACTCCTTTTATCATACCCTTCCCCGTGGTGTAGTAAAGCCTTTCGGAAAAAGGAGGTGTGACAGTACCAATCTGCTAAATGAGGTTTCTGTTCTATTTGTAGTCTTTTGAGCATGTATGCCCCCAAGAAAATCAAATTGATTTTCTAAAACTATCCCCTGCCCCCTTATACACTATTTTTTAAACTTCTACTCTTAGTTCTCTAGGGTCCTACCACCCCCAGTATAAGCACTGCCTAGGGTCCATGAGACTCCTCTGAACTCTGACACATTGGGGTTGGTCTTCGCACCTGTTACAAAACTATTTTCTTTGAAAGGTTGTGGTATGAGCATTGCCGGGGGTCCTTGAGGCCCTTGGGAACTTTTACACATTAGAAGCCCATTTGTATATTATGAATAGACTACCTATGTACATCGGACTTGCTTGCTTGAAGGCCTGGTTTCCAGGTTGATGTTGGGCCTGCTAAGGCTCCCTATAGTGTATGAATAGATTTTATGTAATTCATATTGGTCTGTAATAGTGTAATAATCCTTGTAAAAATAAATATGGGGTTATTAGTAAAAGCTGGAGAGAGATTTTTATATATATTTGTCAGGTTCGGGTAGAAACCATGTCTGTAGGTTATTGTGATGATTCTTTATGTGCATACCATTAGAAATCATGCCTATAGGATCTTGTCCCACCATTTGAAATCTGAAGTTTCATACTTGGCATTCTAGAAGTCCTGTTTATAGGTTGCTTTATCAATTCTGCATCAAGAACTCATGTTTCACGCATATTTTCAAATCTGAATATGCATTAAAGATCACGTATATAGGATCTTCCTTGTGCAAATTGCTAAATTTGTATGATATTTTGTTAACGTATTTGTCCACATAGATATCATGCCTATAGGAAACAAATACAAAATTAGTTCTGCACTTAGATACCATGCCTATAGGAAATAAATATAAAAATCAGTTTGCATTTAGATATCATGTCTATAGAAAATAACACTAACTATCAGTTTCAGCAGTTAGAAATCATGCCTATAGGGGTAATTAATTCTGTGACTTAGAAAGCATGCCTGTAGGATGCAAAAGATAAAATTTGACTATTAAAATCATTGACCCGTTTATAAACTGTAGTCTCTAATTAACAGTTTAGATACTATGTTTATAGGATTCTGCCTGGTTATTACTTAGGCAAACAGATGTGGTGATTAAAGAATTCTGGGACTAAATTTTGATTTCTTGTTGTTTGAAAACGTGCCCATATACAAAGTATTACAAATTAGTAGGCAAACTGATAAGAATCTCTGGTAGCTTTAATAAAGTTGTTATATATTCTGTTCATACTCATCTATATATCCTGCCTATAGCATCCTAAACTATTAAAAATTTATTTGTTGAAATGTCTGCATTGGTTGGCTATTTGTGAAGGTTAACATGAGCCCCCTTAATTGCTCCTTATGTGACTGTCCTATATGAACTTTTGTTTGGCGCTTAGCTTTCTTATTTTTAAGCAATGTAGGTGAGTCTAGATCTATCCAAAATAGAAGTCCTAAACACCTCCAAGACCATAGGTAAGGGACGGGTAGTGCACGAATAAGGTACACATTAGAAGCTACTAGAACGCTTAGGTAATAATTGAAAGATAGTAATCGGGTAGTAAAGGATATGATAACTTGTGCGCTAATGCTATGCATAACACCCCAATTTGGGGAAAGTTACCAAGTATTACATGGGAATGATCCTATATGCTAAAAAATGTTGGACCCCTTTAATTCTTATTTTAAGGTAAATATCTATTTGTTTTAAATTGTTTAAATTTCCTTTAAAGACTAATTCGCTTAATTAAGTTTGGCTGGGACCCACCGTTGTCGACCTCAAGGGGTGCCTAACACCTTTCCCTCAAGGTAATTTTGAGCCCTTACTCGATCTCTAGTGACGTAACTGGTTATATGAGTTAATTGTTCTAGGTGCCCTAATGCACCTTAACCCGTTAGGTGGCGACTCTTCCAACCCCAAAAGAAAAAGAGTTGTCCAAAAATATTGAAACCCAATTTTGCGAGGTGCGACAGGGCCAGGCGACGAATCATCAATATTGATTGACCCCAGTAAGTCACTTGGGGGACTCTCTCCCTTTTGAAGGGCCTCGGGACCTAACCCTTTGGGCACACTCGTCAGTTATTCGTCACGGCAGGAGATTTCTTTGGCCCCTGATGACTCGGGGACTTTGCTTAGACCACCTTCCGAGATCTCCTCGGTTCGAGGATGAGCTTCCTCTACCATTACTGGCTCAGCTACTTTCGAAGCTTTGATGCTTCCCTTCTTTCGAGCCAGCAGCTTGCAACCAGCATCTTCCTCCTCCTCTTTTTCATCTTGTAGTTTTTGGGCTACAGTAGTAGACAGAGCAACCGAGTCATTCTTCAACTTTCGAGCCTTACTCTTCTTAGGCTTCGGAGTATCAGAAGGTGAGGCCTTTCTCCTTTTCTTGTCCTTAACCGGTTTGAGAGCCACCTCTTCCCCAGCTGGGGCCGGCCTCATTTTAGTAACATAATTGAGCCCGACATAAAATAGAGTCAAGTATAAATAAAAAAGAAACGTTTCAGATAAAGGCATCGAAAGCGTATAGGATAAGCTTACCATGATTCTTGGCCTCTTATCTGCCCCTTACCAAGTCATGCCAGTAGCGCTCGGTATGGGAGGAAGTCAAGGCCAATTTCCGAACACAGTCTTCGAGGTCGAGGACCGCGTAAGGCATCCAAGCAACTGCTGCATAACAAATGAAAGCATTACATAAAGCAAAAATAGAGTATGATGACTAATGGGTAATACATTACTTATGATTGGGGTTCCACTTCTCGGGGAATGGCAATTTCTCTCTAGGATGAGGTTGTAGGTCTTTACGTATACGAACCGGCTCATCCAACCCCGGTATTTGTCCTGATCGATGCTCATGAATAAGGCCCTTCGTTGCTCGGCGTTGGAGCTTAATCAATCCCCAAAAAATTCGAGGTCGATATAACCCCATGAGGTGGATGAGAGTGAACTCCAACCCTTCGGCCTTGCTAGAAAAAAAGTGGAGCATAATCACTATATGTCAGAACAAGGGATGAACCTGGACGAGGGTGACCTGGTACCTCTTGCAAAAGTCGATGACAACTATGTTAAGAGGACCCAATGTAAAGGGGTAAGTGTAGACACTTAGAAACCCCTCAACATGGGTGGTACTACTCTCTTCGGGGGCGAAGACTTGTACCACGACTGCGGCCCCCCAGTTATAATATTTCTTCACAACCTTGAGATGGCTCACTGTTATTGAGTAGATGTATCTCTACACGTGTTCACATCGGCCAAGAATCTATGGAGGGTTCTTGACTTGGAAGTAGGATTTTAAGACACAAGGGCCGGGAACATACTCGTGAGGGAGAGGTTCCACCGGCGTTTTGTCACCGGCCGGCTCAGAAGAAAAGGAAGAAGCTTTCTCCTTTTGTGGGACGGTCTTGGTGTTTTTCTCTATTAATTCAGATAGAAGGAAGCAAAAAGAGGTGATATTTGGTATTTTGGTACTAACAAAGTTGACTCAACAGGTGGTGAAAGAGAAGATATGGAGAGAGTATGATACTTAGAAAACTACGTGGAGGTGAAAGTAAAATTTTGATTCAATCAAAGAGCCTATATTTATAGATTTAAGGTGACGGTTCGGTGGTCCTAGTGGTCAGCCGCCCACTGTCAAGCATTAATAGTTTGGGAAACTGTACCGATGGGACATTTTGGTCACCTTAATTGCTTACATCATGAGGATAATGTCATAATTGGTTGACGTACGAAATCGAAGTCTCGGTTCATTTCTTTTCATTACACTCTAAGAAACGAGGGGACTATCTATATACGGGTAAAATCATGTCATTATTTCAAGATCAGAGGAATGCCTCGAGGGTCAGCCTCATAAGGGATCAGACTTGAACACGAAGACAAGGTGTCTAGTTTGGAGATAGAGACACCCATCTAGATTGACGTCCCCGACGATCGAGATCGAATATGACCGGCATCGAGCGAAACTCAATAACGAAAAGGCAAAATATTTGTAACCAGTTGGAGATCACGGCAAAAATCTCAGAACGGTTCAAATTAAGGGCGGTTATTTGTATCAATCATGATATTTACTTCCGTAATTATAATAGTACCTTAATTAGGATTCCTTTAGTATATAAAGAGGGATCCCCATCATTTGTAGACCCTCTCACATCCATATAGATCAAGGCAATATACTACTTCTTTCTTCTGCTCATCAGCTTGTTGCTTATTAATTGTTGTTCTTTAAGAGTTCTTACTTTACTATTCTCGAGGGATCATGAGCTCCAGGATACTGTCCAAACACTGGTTTGTTTCATATTCTTGTCAATTTCATCACTTATCTCTAAATTAATCAATTGGTATTGAGTAAAATTTTGTATCCTTAAAACCATATTACAAGTTTAATTGTTATTCAATTTTTAGGATAAATAGTGGTTTCTAGACAAGTGAATTGATTCGATCCTAAAATAATAGAAGAATTGAAAAATATGCAATATTTATCCTTGAGATGAAAATGAAACAACAGAAACAGTAGTCCCGGGAGCAGGGCTTCCAGGTACAACGGTAATGGAATCAAAAAGCTAAAGGATAAAATTGTATAAAGTTTTGAATAAATTATAGCATATATTTGCTAGAAACTTTCCCTACAATGATAGTAGAGTTCACTATTTATAGCTACACCTAGGCAACATGGTCGAGGATCAAGCCCATCTCCAATACCAATTATGAGGGTCATTGAAAAATGTGTAATAGCGGGCATGAATGTCATATTCTTTTGTAATGGCAGTGTATTAAATATTATAGAATATTCTTCATTAAATGCTAATGTGTAAGGCCCCGTAAAAATTGTGCTTAAAACCTAGTAGCTCGTAGTGTCACATTCGGACCTTTTGTAGTGATCTAAGCTTTAAAAAGCAAAAGAATCAATTTTTCCAGAAATTGTCATTTCTGCGGTCCACAATGCGGTCGCAAATCAGCTATGCGGACCGCATTCCTACCGCAGAGTATAAAAAAAGATTTGTCAAAAATTAAATTTAAAATGCTGGTCCAATATGCGGTCGCATAATCAAAATGCGGACCGCATAATCATCGCATAAATTCCTTAGGGATTTTGGGGGGGTCAATTCTGCGGCGAATTATGCGACCGCAGAACATGAATGCGGACCACATTCTTGCCGCAGACCGTGTCAGAACATTTCATTTCTTGGGAGCAATTTTACGGTCCAATATGCGAACCGCATGTTTACTCTGCGATCGCAGATTTGACCGCATAATTGACGTGGGGCTCCAATTTTCTAATTTTATAACCCGACCTTTTTTTTTTTATATAACACCCTAACCCCTCCTTTTTACACATTTTCTGAACAAAATAAGAGAAAGGGAGGAGAGATTCTTGATAGAAAAACCTATCTTCTTCAAAGATTGTTCTTCTAATGGCTTGGTCCGGAAAATTTTAAAGAAAGTGTCTTCATCTCTATTTCTAAAGGTAAAATCCCTAACCCCTTCTTCCTTGATTTTCAGATTTTAATAGAAAGGGGGATTTTTGTGCATTAATTCTTGAAAATAGAAGTCAAAACACTCATGCATGTTCTTTATACCTAAAATTTAGTGAAATGGAAATGGGTAGAAGTAAGGAGCGGTGCTCGATAACCCAAATAAGCTCGGATAGAAATTGTGAATTTTAATTCTAAGATATATGTGTAACTTGTGACCTCGATTGACGCTGCTAGATTGTTGGGTAAATTGGAAGTAGAAGATAAAAGAAAAAGGGGAAATTCGACTCCAGGTATGTATGGCTAACTTTGATCTTTGTGAAATCGCCCTGTTTTGGTGTACGAATAAATGGTATGTGATAGCTATGTGAATTGTTTGTGAAACTCTTGTGATTGGTTTGTTGGGTGTTGATTGGTTTGGTTAAATGTTATGTGGTAAGAGTTGGGAAACGATTGATAAAAAGGGAAATCGTGAATGATGAAATTGGAACAACGGTGGTAATAACACATTGGCTCCTGGTGGGTAATTATTGTAACAACTTGAATTGCTTATGAATTGTGGAATATAGTGGAATTGGTACTATTGGCTATGGAAACACTTGTGAATTGTGGAATTCGACGGAAAATAGTATTGATGGTTATGGGAACACTTGTGAATCATTGTTGTGACTCCTAAGTGAAATGTTGTTGTGATCTTTGTGAATTGCTTATTGTTTTTGATGTGATCTTTGTGAAGTGTTCTTGGTTGTTGTTGTGATTGTTGTGATTTAAAACTGTACTGTGGGATCGGGTTGCGGGCCGCAACACAATATGATAACTATGGGTTGGGGTGATAAGGGTGGCCGAGGTAATAAGGGTGGACGAGGTAATAAGGGTGGTATGCGATCGAAATCGCCATTGAAATCAATATATGTACCAATTGTGAAATCATTGATGAGGAATTGTGAAAGGAGACAGCAGGAGAGTTTGTAATCTGTGGGGCACTGATTGTCCCTTTGTTTGGCTTGATTGTGCCTTCCATGTGTGTTTGGTTGTTGCTTCTATTGTTGTTTTCTACTTGTATATGGTTTGAGATCTACTTGAAACAAAGTTAGGTGTTGAAAACTTGGTTGGCTTGACTTGTTAATTCTTATGTATTTGTTTGTTGTTTCTATTACCGTGACTTACTTGTCTATGGCTTGAGTTTACTTGGGACAAAGCTTGTTTATACATACCAGTACAATTCTAGTGTACTGACGTCCCTTTTGCCGGGGGCGCTACATTCGTGTTATGATTGTAGGTGGATTCGTAGCAGGTACTTCAGTTCATCGGCAGTAGCACTCCTTCATCTTCCACTGGCCGTTTTGGTGATCCCATTTCCTCTCGGCGCCCTGCGTGGCTCATGCCACTTCTATTTTCGGAGTCTTATTTTGGTTTTGTGTAAGGTATAGCTGGAGCCTTGTTACCGGCAAGTACTTATTATCCTGTCATATCTTAGAGGCTCCGTAGACAGTAAATATGGGTTATGGACTTATGTAATTATATGTCGGGCATTGTAAGTTGTAAACTTGTTAAAGAAATTAAGCATGTTTTGTATGTTTCGAAAAAGAGTGATTTCAATTATGAAATGGTTAATCTATTGGTTAATAAGTAATGGAAAATACAGGGGTAATACGTGGGTTAGGAAAGGCACCCAGGTCCGCTTGATTGGGGCTACCCGGTCGGCCGCCGGTCATGTTCCACGATTTGGGGCATGACATAATGGGTGGAAGACATTTATTTCACCTTTATGTGTATCATTATCTTCGGTAATAGATGAAAGGGTTGCCTTCGGTTTCAGTCATCTTCTATCTTTGACCCAACGAGTCACATTCTTACTTGATCGTTTAATGTAATGTATTTTATCCCATGTAGTAATATTTTAGATAAACTAAGGAGCATATCCACGTAACTCCGTAGTAGTTCTTACAAAAACACATTGAAGCATTGTACATTTCATTTTAAATATATAGAAATAATAACCTCTTCTAACTTTCAGGTTCTCATTGATATAACTAACAAGTAGCCTCAACATTGAGAAGTTGTCGAATGGATAAGATCTTTTTATTCTTAAGAGGAAATAGCACTTTTAGTCCATGTGTTATACATGTATTCTAATTTTAGTCCTTGTGTTATCCAACTTACCGTTGCTAACCTTCAATTATATCATGTAATTGATTTTGATCCTTCAACTAGCAGACCTAGACTTTTTTAACGGGGATCGTTTAACCGAGGGATAAATCTGGTATTACACTTTTGGTTTGCTTCTATCCTCTGCTCTCCCTCTCTTTCCCTCTCTCTATCTCTATCTTTCTCTCTTTTCGTAGAACAAGCCCATCTGATCTAGATCTGATGTCTGTTTCTATTTCTATGTATGTGCTTTTTAATATCTCTATCCGACAAGTGCGAGTTCATCTGAGCTACATTGAACAAAAATCGTTGGTTCTTGTGAAGATTTCATAGGTTACTCGTGATTCTGTGTATATTTCTCTGACTTTATATAACTCTAGTCATCTCTTCTCGATTTTCACAATTTTGAGCTTGGTTGGGTGAATGCGCTACTCTCTTGGTTGCAACATCATTTAATTTGTAAAATCTAAGTTGCTACCAGGATATCTTGTCTAATTTCTAGGCTTTCTCATGTTTTTCAGAACTTTAGATTCTAGGAATTTCTAGAATAAAAAATTGGAACAAGCCTATAAAATTTGTTAGAAAATAGGGGTATAGCTTGATTAATGAAGATTAGAAGTGAAAGTAGTGTTAGCCACATAAGCTACAAAAGCAGTAGCTGGAAAGATCAAGTTGTATGCAGCGGTACTCTTGGAGCTCTTGGGATTTCTGGTGTACTCGTGGCTACCGCTGGAGGTATTGGATGGCATGCTTTAGATGTTTTGATGCTATTGTACTACTTCTATTATTCAATATCTCTATGCATCTATGTTTTTTACTATTTTAAAATTCTTGAGACCTTTCTTGTGGGGATTATGGTCTACCGCGCCTGAAATTGCTAATCGGTCATTG
The DNA here is from genome assembly GCA_026770625.1 of Nicotiana glauca. Lineage (NCBI taxonomy): Eukaryota > Viridiplantae > Streptophyta > Magnoliopsida > Solanales > Solanaceae > Nicotiana > Nicotiana glauca. Next base: position 131,292 of record MU747492.1, read on the forward strand.
AGTCATTTGCACGTGAATGTAACATCACCCTATTCTTGCTTTGAATGTCACTATACTCTTTATAACTGTTAAAGAAGGGTATAGTCATTTTCACCTTCAATCAGAAAAAACAAAAGAACTTGTTCTCTTTTCTATCTTTTTCTAAGATTGTTAAGGACGTAGCAATCTTTATTAAGGGTCCATAACTCTTCATATACTGCTCAATTGTGTAGAATTCACGGGCATACATTTTTTGTTCGTCCTTTTAAACCTATATAGCTGCAATTGCATGATGACAAGGTATTCCAGTTAACTCTTATTTCCGACAAGAACATGTCATCTCCTTAAGATCAACAGAGAATAGTCTAACATAGATGTCCTCAATTTGGTAATGGAACTGGTCAGCTTTAGTGGCAATACATTCAGCAGCCTTAGATTTATTTTTCTCTAACTTCAGCAAGATTTTTGGACAGGTTTTGTGCTCATGCTTCATCATGCTATCTCTATTGTTCTGAAATATTGACATCATGTACAACCTAGTTGACTCGAGCATTTTCAAAATGTTCTTATCTCTAGCAATCAATAATACGCCATTGAACGATTCACATAAATTATTCAATAGCATATCACACTTTGTGAAAGAAGAGAAAAAAAAGCTCTGGACCAGTGAATAAGAGGCTTATTATTGAATCATTGAGGGGCTTCTGAATTCAACTTTTTTGTTTCTTCCATGTACTTGTGGAATTGAGCTTCAGTAGTTGCCCTTTCAGCTTTCCATAGGACGTCCTTCAGTGCTTGTCCCCCAAAACTTTCATTTTTAAAGTTGTTGTGCAGGTGCCTCACACAAAACCTGTGTGCAACATCTGGAAGTACCTCATCAAAAGCTGGAAGTAGACCTTTTTGCTTATCAGAAATAAAAGTCCATGCAAAAGGGTGTGTGAGATTGCTAGGTCTTCATCAAGAAGAGTGAGAAACCAACACCATGTTTCTTTTAAGTCACCTTCTACTACAGCACAACAGTCTTTTAAGTCACCTTCTACTACAACACCATATTTGTATTTTCATCAACACCAACAACAGTCAATAGTTGTCTACCTTTTTTATGTCCTTTTAAATGACATCCATCAACCCCTATAATTGGTCTACATCCCGTTAAGAATCCTTGTTTACAAGCTGCATAGCAAATATAGAGCCTTAAAAATCTTTTTTGCCTCTAACCATTGTGTTTGGATTATCATCCAGCTTTAAAATACATGTAGTACCAGCATTACTCCTCCGCAACTCAGCGTAATAGTCCCGCAATATGTTAAATTGTTCTTCTTTAGTCCCTGTAATCAAGTTCAAAGCATTTCTCTTTGCGCTGTAATATTGGTATCTACTAAGTGTGCACTTTTGAGTTCTCATTACATGATCTTTAAATTCCTTCACGCCCCAGCTAGGATTAATTCTAAAATCTTCTATATACTTCTTAGCCAAAATGTGACGACCTGACCCGTCGTCACATGTGTTACTACTCCGTTTTCCCCATTTTATTCTTCTTCATGTTTCATTATCAGTATTTGGTGTGTTAGAGTTGAACTGGATTGGTTTTGATAAGAA
>MU747498.1:5397-40060 GCA_026770625.1 Nicotiana glauca
TTAAGTTATAAACTAAGTTAACTCAAAAAATAATAATTAAACCCCTAACAATAATTATTATACACAATAAACACCAATTAAAATAAAATTGCACAATTTGACATTAAATGCTAAAAAATGCGAAAGATGCCTATTTTTGTGATTTTCATTTTTGTAAAACAAAATTAATTACCCATAATGGTAAACTTGAATCCTAAATGCAAAATGCGACATATTTTTTGTATTTTTATTAATTTAAACAAACAAACACACACAGCCAAATACAAACAATAAAAGAAAAATAACGCAAAATCCACAAAAATCACACACAACCCAAAACTATTTTATTTTGAATTTTTGGGATTAATTCTCATATAGGGCAAAAATCACGTGCTCACAGAGTGGTTCAACTTGCTCGTTTTCACTGCACAACCAACAAAAATATAAGCTATTGAATTAATAAATGCTTTCCATATAGCTATATCATTTCACTTACAAGTCATAATGTGATGAAATTCCATGATGAACATTTTCAATTAGGTGATGACTACTGGATGGGCCACTTGTAAAATTCATATTCGGCCAGTACCCCCTATTAAAGATATAAGCGTTAATACAAATTCAATACACCAAAAATATACATAATTAACACAAATGAAAATTGAAGTTTACCACTCGTCTTGTGAATTATGAAAAACAGGGTATAAATTATTTTCTCGCTGCTCATTCGCCGGCGATGATAAGTTTAAATCAAGGAAAACTCTTTCATCCGGAACCTGTATGGCAAAAACTGCTCCAGAATAACCACCCGATGACTGGGGTTTATCTCTACTACGCACAACCTCATTTTTTAGAACGTCTTCGACCTTCACGTACATCTCAAACATTGTCATTACAAGAAATTCCTGACATTCATATAGAGTCCTCAAAAAATCACTCAAAGTTTCATCATCGTCGATGTTAAACTCCGAGTAAAAAGCAACCCCTTGCGGAGTGACGGAATACGAATATCTTCCGGTTACTTTAAGTATCACTGAATGTTTTCTCACACTCATTTTTTTTGCATAACAACGAGACCAATTTATCGTACTCCATTGTAAGTGGCAGTTTAACATGATACTGAGCAGGTAAACTGTTGCCCACAGAGTTATTCTCCATCACAACCTCACCCCCCCAATATAATGAAACTCTTATTCTACGCTCTTCAGACATAATAAAAAAATGCTAGAGAATTTAACAACAATAAACGTTTCAACAAGAGTTAAATTTTTTTTTGAATGAATTTCTATACAATCCTAACCTCTTTATATAGGAAATGGCTAGCCGATTTTTTTTTAATTTTATATATAGCGCCTAAAAAGTGGGCACTATACGCTTTTGAATTATTGAAGTCAGGAATTATTGGTGGGGCCAGGAAAAAGGTGTATAGTGCCCAAATACTGGACGCTATACATAAAGTTTTATTTATAGCGTCTGGTATTTGGGCGCTATACATGTTAGTGTCATCTTTTTATGTATAACACCCAAATACTGGCCGCTATACATTAAAGGCACAATTAACGTTAATGTATAGCGCCCAGTATTTGGGTGCTATATATAAAAATGTCATATTTTTTTATACCTATTAAGGTGCTACTTGTCCAAAAGAACCATATTTTGGTTCCGGACTCCACCAATAAGTGTCATGCAGTTAACTAACATAACAATAATTTAAACATATAAAGCGCGGTATTATACCGTATTTTACATCAAAAAATTTTGTCCCCCGAGCTAGGACTTGCCTTATTTAAAGGCGTTAGGATTTTATGAAAATCCATTCAAAAAATATTCTAACTTCCGTTCAAACTTTTCTTCTTGTTATCAAGCATTTTTTATAATGTTTAAAGAGCCAAAAATAAGGGTTTCATTATATTGGGGAGGGGGAGAGGGGAGGGAATGAGGTTGTAGTGGAGAATAACTCTGTGAGGTATACTTTATCTCCATAGTGTCATGTTAAATTGTCGCTTACAATGGAGTATGATAAATTGGTATCGTTGATATGTAAAAGAATGAGTGTGAGAAAACGTTCGGTGAACCTTAAAGTAACCGGTAGATATCTGTATTCTGTGACTCCGCAGAGGTTTGCTTTTTATTCTGAGTTAAACATCGAAGATGATGAAACTCTTAGAAATTTTTTGCGAATTCCGAATGAATACAGACAATTTATTGTGATAAAATTGTTGGAAATGTACGTTAAGGTTGAAGACATTCCCACTAATGAGGTTGTGCATAGTAGGGATAACCCCCAGTCATCGGGTGGTTATTCTGGAGTAGTTTTTGCCAGACAGATTCCTGATGAAAGAGTTTGCCTTGATTTAAAATTATCACCACCTGTGAATAAGCAGCGAGGAAATAATTTCTAGACTTTACATAATCCACAAGACGACTGGTAAACTTTAATTTTTCTACGCTTTAACGATGTTTATTTTATGTTGAATTGGATTTGTATTAACACTCATATTTTCTACAGCGAGTATCGTCAGGATATGAATTTTACAAGTTATGACCCCGCTCCTAGTTGGAATATGCGTAGTTCTAGCGTGTTGGACCACGGTGGTCCATCGGGATTCATCAGCAATAAGAAAATGTCCATTATGGAATGTCAACATAGTACGACTTGTAAGTGAAGTGATATAGCTACATGTAAAGTATTTATCAGTTTGAGTAGCTTATCATTTTATTCTTTTTGTGTAGTGAAAACGAGCAACTTGATGTTCCTGGCCTCACACAATTGCTCGTAGACGACGTATTGACTGGTGATTTGGAAGATGCGCAGAGTCAGGAAGATAATAGTGATTATGACAACAATGCCGATTGTGAGCACATGATTTTTGCCATGCTTAAATTACTCCTATAAAATTCCTTAGAATTAGGATTTTTAGGAATTAATTGCATGATTTTGTGTCTTGTTTGTATTTTTGTGTGCATTTTAATTGATATAATTCCAAAAAAATACAAAATAGTATGCATTTTAATATTACAAAAAATAAAGAAAATAACAAAAATGATCATTTTGCATTTCTACTTTTAATTTTTAAGATTTGTCTTAAATTTTCTCTTAAATTAGGAATTAGTTAATTTTGAAAATTAATTGGTATAATTTTAGAGTCAATTTGAGTCTTTTATTTTTAATCTTACATTTAATAAAGTCAGAAAATTCAAAAAATAAAATAAAATAAATGAAATTAAAATACAAAAAAGAAAAGAAGGAAAAACAAACAAATGAAATTAAAAGGGGGCAAAGGGTTGGCCATGTTGGGCCAATGTCAAGCAGCCCAAACAAATCTACCCCCCAAATTCCCAAAACCCGTCCAAAATAGCCCAACCCAAACCCCTGATCCGGTCCGTCCCTTTTACTTAACCAAACGACCCTGTTTCGATAAGAAACAATCCCAGCCGTCGAGGATCCTTGATCCAACGGTTGGGAAGTGGCTTAGTTTGGGTATATTAATGTCGGAGTCGCCCCCTACCCCCTTTCTCCATCTCTCACTACAGCATCACCAAACCCTAATCCCCACCGTCCTCCGCCCTAAGCCGCCGGCCGGAAATCGTCTCCGTCGGCGGCAGTGCTCCGATCCCTCTCAAAATTACACCATATATTCCCCGTAATCTCCTCTTTCCAACCCCCAAACTCCCATGTCTCGAATCCTCGCCCTTCCCTTCGAATCTTTGAATATGTGGACACCGCCTCCGCCGCCCATGGCGGCGCCACTTCCAAACCCTCCCGAATCGATACCCCTTAACCCTCAGACATCCCTCATCCTATATTTGTCCTCCTTCCCCCTCAAATATCGACCAAGCCTCTCGGATTTTAGATCGAGAAATGGCCAGAAACCTAATTCCTTAATATTGGGGATTTCTTTTGATTTTGGGCTATAATATCCCTTAATCATGTGTTTTCTTCTGAAAACACATGATTAAGGACGGTTGTGATCCAAAATGCCAAGGAAACTCATCAAATTCAAAGTCAGCCCAAATGAAGACCAAAATCAGTGAGTTTGTTTTTACTTCTTATTTGATTATACTTTTTCATTTTTTTGTTTGTCGATTCTGTTATATTTTTCATTTTTTTGTTTGTTTGATTCTGTTTTTGCGTTATTTGTGATTGGTAGTTTATTTTTGTTTTGTTGATTTAGTTGAATTTCTCTGTTAGTCAATACAATGTTTAGTTCATGTTCTTGAATTTTCACTTTTAATGATTAGTTTAATTTAACTTTTTCTGTTTATCTTTCCAATATTCTTAGAAATAATGTATATTCATTTTGATTCATATTTTTGTAAATTCTACGTTAGTTTCAATTTTTACGAGTTAGTTAATTGTATTCAGTATTCTTAACCTCAGGGTATTAGTGTTCATTAGGTTTAAAGTACAATTTTGATTAATTAGGCTGATTAGTTTAACTGTTAGGATTTCTAAGAGTTGTTTGGGTATAGCTGAAAATTTCCAGCCTTGGTGAATAATTAACCATGGTCATTTGACCAAGCTTAAGAGGACTAGGGTTAGTCAGTATAGAGTAGTAATTTTAGAATTAGTCCAAGGGTAATTTGGACACTTCAAAGAGAAAGAATCTTGTAGTAACAAACTAGAACACCCTAGAATCTTCTAGAATAGGGCTTTAGTGTAAGTTTCAGTAATTTAGTGCAGTGACTTGAGAAACAAGTCAAAACTTTAGGACTAGTAAGTAATTTCTGAAAATAAAAAGGGGAAAAAATGGGTGAATAAGTTCCAGAACCTTCTGCCCCTTTTTCTGCCTATAAAAGGCATGTCTAGTGCCTTCATTAAGAAGTTTTACACACATCTAAAAATTCCAAAACCTCCCAGCCTCCAAATTTCCCTCTTAAAGCAACTCTCAGCAAGTTTAGCATCTGAGTTTTGAATTTCAAATTCAAAAAACCTTCATCTTAGATCTAAATCTGCAGAAAACCAAAAAATTAGCAAAAACTCCAAAAAAACTCAAAAACTATTGTTCTATTGAGATTTGGGTTTAATTTCAAGTTGTAGTATTTGATTTTGCATCATTTAGCTTAGAGTTTGAGTGCTGGAATTTGCTGGAGATTCCTGGGTTAATTTCAAGTTGGAACTGGTCTATTCGGGTCAATTTGGGTTTATTCAAGCTTTTTCTACTTGATCTGCTGGTTCCTGTTTGGTTTAGAGTTTTTTCTTCGATTGTTGGATCTGTTTCTGGGTTGTTGTGTGATCTCCTGTTCGTTATTGTTGTTGATCTTTCATTTTCTTATTTTCAACACATTTCCAGGTATATTTTTTAACCTCCAGTGATGTATGAAGCCTGAGTTGAATGTATTCTCAAGTTTGAAGAAAATTATATTTGCTTCCCCATGAATTCCTACTGTTTTTGTGTTAATTTGATGTGTAGCGTAATTGAGATATTGCTTTGTAATAACTGGACATTTGGACTATCATTTTAGATTATGTGGAGGCTATCATGCTATTTCAAATTTGCAATCATGTCAATGTGAGAATTAAATTAGAATGATAGGTTGAAATCGAATCCAAATAGCATGTATTCTCATATTGATGTGAAATCAAGCACATCTTGTAGTTTAAATGTGCTAGTACTTTAGTTTGCTCACCTGATGCCTGTTGCAAAATTGAAGTCCAAAATAACTCATATAAAATTCAAAACAGCAGAATATTTGCATTCATTTGTAGTTCATGTTAATTTAGAGTTTATGAGTTGCTTTCAAAGGCGATGGTTTAGAAACAAGCATGTAAATTAAAAGCTTCAGCAGTTGTTTTCGTGGTCCAATCCATTAAACTGTATTGATTAAACCTAAGTGATCGATACAACTCCAGATTGATTGAAATAAATTACATTGATTAGCATGCTTTCGATTGAAATAAATTATCTATTTATTCCCCAGAATGGTTAAGCCCAACGTGAGTACCCCTGTCCAAAACAAGAGCTGGGCCTCAAATCATTTAAGGCCCAAACGCTGGTTAGCTCATTATAGCTCATTTAAGGCCCAAACGCTGCGTCTCAAGCCAGCCCGCTGGGGCCACTCTGCCTTTGCTGAATCTATTGGTTTTGGGCCATTCACATTGAGTCGCAAGGCGTTGGCCCAGCTCTGTCCAAATGAAATGGCCTTTTCTTAAAGTTGACCATCTGCTCTTCTTCTTTAGAGTTATTTTGAAGCCTCAAATGCTGAAGGATGGGGTTTAGCAGGAGTAATTTTGTAATTTGGGTTTAGGGCTCGCCAGTTAAGTAGCATGCTCGAATTAAGAGGTTCTCCTCTTGTTCGAGTGTGGACTTGAACTGGAGGCCCAAATTCCTTGATTACTTTAAATATTAGCAATTAATAATATTAATTAACTAGGATTCTTTAGAGACAAATTTAAATAGAAAATAGTAGTGTGCTCTAGGATGGCCTTTAAATAAAAATGAGACGAGCCTCGCCAAACAAGACACATAAATTGTGGGGCCCTCCTTAAATTCTTATATTAAAATACTTAGAATCCGGGGTGCGCCGTTTAGCGAATTTCACGGTCTCCCGCAAAGATAATAACCTGTTAGTCGCTTTAGGCGCGCTTTTAATAATTTTACCTTCTTAAACACGGGTGTGAATTTCATGCAACCCAAATCCAAATCCTAAAACGTCGAATAAGAATGTGTCGAGGATACAAGCACATTTTATGTGACGTGATCCAAAAATACGTTTTTAAACGACGTTCACTTTCTTAAAAGATTTTTTAATTAAAAGTTGTTAAATAATTCTAAAATTGCACTATAGGATGACATGTATAAAAATAAGATTTTAGCCTTTTATAATAATTTAAGCGACCGTGCTAGAACCACGGGATCCAGGGGTGCCTAAAACCTTCCCTCGGGTCAACAGAATTCCTTATTCAGAATTTCTGGTTCGCATATTTCATTTGGAAAGTCAAAAATTTCCTCGATTTGGGATTCAAGATAAACCAGTGACTTGGGACACCAAAAGCCAAACCTATCCCAAATGGCGACTCTGAATAAATAAATAATCCCATTTCGAATAATGTCATTTAAATTGAAAAAATTCCCTTATACAACTATCCATCGGGGTGGTGTGTAAAAAAGGATGTGTGACACCGATGAGTCTAGAGATGACACACGCTTCCCTGATGAGGAGGAAGTGAATGTCGAACCTAAGCTGATGAGGGAGCATGCTCCTCCACCTCCCGTTAGACCAAGAGTGTACGAGTCCCACGTGTCGTTTCATGAGTGGAATATTCCCTACCTTGATAATTTTCTAAGTATGCTGGATGTGGATGCCCTCACAAGGGATGCTGATGAATTTCAGTCAGCAATGTGGGATGAGTCTAGATCAACGGTGCTGGCAAAAGGCATGTATTTTTTCGATAAAGCTCTCCTAATCAGGGCCGTAAAAATATACAGCGTAAGAGAGTGCCGTGAGATGACTGTAAGGGATTCAACTCCGGAGGTATACAAGGCTGTATGTCGTAAAGACTTTATGGGTTGTAACTGGATGTTGCGTGCGAGCAAGAAGAAATCAGGGTTATGGAAAGTGGGTAAATATATTAGCACCTACAGATGAGAAATGGACACATTCAATGAGAATCACTTCAACTTGGATGTAGACTTGATTTCTCTTGTCTTGATTCCATACTTGGAAGTGTCTATTAGGTTCAAGATCAAAGACTGTATTACAGTCGTCCACCAAGAGTATGGGTGTACTATAACCAAAAGAAAGGCATATCTCGGGCGCAATCGTGCTTTTGAAACTAGTTTTAGTGACTGAGATAAGTCATTTTCATCTCTACCCAGGTACATGGCTGCACTGAAACACTATAACCCCGGGACTATTGTTAAATGAAGGCATGAGCGGAGCCCGGGAAGACAAGAATATATTTTCAACTATGTGTTCTGGTCATTTAAACCAGCAATTGATGGTTTTGTGCATTATCGTCTGGTAATTTCCATAGACGGTACTCATGTCTATGGTGAGTATGATATTAAGCTTTTGATCGCAATTGCAGTAGATGCCAACAGACAAATATTTTCACTAGCTTTTGCCATTTGTGCCAATGAAAGCGAAGAGACATGGACACTTTTGTTTGAACCACTTGAAGCAGCACGTTGTCAAACAGCGTTCAGGTATTTGTCTAATATCTGATCGGCATTGTGGTATTTTAAGTTTTGTACGGCATTTGCCTGAATGGCAAGAACCCTATGTATACCACCGTTACTGTGTGAGGCACCTGAAGGCCAATTTCAAGAAGAAATATCACGACAAGGCCTTGCATGATTTAATGTAGATGGGTGCAACTGAGCACCAACAATGCAAATTCACGAGGCGCATGGAAGCGATCCGACAGTTAGATCCACGAGCCTATACTTGGCTGATGGGACATGAGCTTCACAAGTGGACATTGCATGCTGATGGTGGCAGACGATGGGGAGCCCTGACTACAAATGTTTCGGAGTCATTCAACGACTTATTGAAGTCTGCACGTGGATTGCGTGTCACTGCCATGGTCTAGATGACATTCAAATAGATTGCAGAGAGGTTTGTTGAAAGGCATAGAGCTACATCAGAATTAATGGACATGGGTGTTCAATTTATGCCAATACCGATGAGAAGATTTGAGAAATATAGGAGGCGAGCAAATTGGCATTCACATTTACAGTATGATCACGATCGGGTTATTTTTAAAGTTTGCACCGCTATTCGCGGACACCGGGAGAATAATCTACACACCATGAATGAAGCCAACAGGTTGTGTTCATGTGGGAAATGGACCATCTACCACATATCGTGTGCCATGAAGTGCTTTCAACAAGTTGGTTTAAGGGCAACCAACTATGTTGATAGGTAATACAGTGTTGTTGCATATGTAAACACATATCGTGAGCAGATGCGGCCATTGGGTGCTGAGCATTATTGGCCGCCAAAACCATTTAAAATTCTGTGTAACAAGGACTATTTGCGCAAGCTGCAACTGCAAAAGAGAACGCGTATACGGAACCAAATGAATGTTTTTGATACCGTTTATGTGCATAAATGTGACATATGCTCGCAAACAGGACACGACCGTCGTAAATGTCCTTCAGCTGGTATGGGTGGCGGTGGTAATCCAGCCCATATAAAACTTGAACATCCTGTAGCGTGATGGTGGCCTTGCCAATGGGCAGGTGGAAAGTGTGCATCTCCGGTCGCCACCGCTCTATCAAGGCCGTGATCAGAGACCAGTCGAGCTGCAGCCGCCCAATCTCAAAAATCCTATAGAAGCCGATATCCCTCAGGCACTGGACTACGAGGGGATGGAAAACTCTGTCCCTCATAAAATCCCACAAGTCGTCCACTCTCCAGGCGCGGAGAGTCTGGTCCAGTAGCTCTCCCTCCCATAAGTAGGCGGACCTATGATCGAACTGTAACACTAATATCTCATCCGAGAAAGGTCCAGGATGCACAACCGACACGTCCATGTTATCTACTGTAAATTAAACAATATTAATTGTGTGTTTGTGTTATAACAATTAATATTTAATTATTTAATTGGACAGAGTATATATATATATATATATATATATATATATATATATATATATATGGGTTTCAGGCTCGATATTAGAGTCCCATTAGCACCAAGCTATCCTGAATTGTTATGTGTGTCAATTTCAATATTTTTCATAATTTTGTTTGTGTTCTAATAATTAATATTTAATTACTTAATTGGACATGGTATATATCTATGAGTTCCAGACTCGATATTTAAGGCACAGTAGCACCAATCTATCCTGAATTCTTATGTGTGTCGATTTTAATATTTTTAGAATTTTGTATGTTTTATAAATTAAATAATTAATTTTTAATTTGACAGCATATATATCTATGATTTCCACACTCGATATTTGAGGCCGAGTAGCCTCAAGCTTCCCTTAATTCTTATGTGTGTCAATTTCAATACTTTTCATAATGTTATTTGATTACTATTTTATTATCTAATTGGACAGAGTATATATCTATGAGTTCCAGACTCGATATTTGAGTCCCGGTAGCACTTAGCTATCCTGAATTCTTATGTGTGTCAATTTTAATATTTTAGAATTTTGTTAGTTTTATAAATTAAATAATTATTTTTTAGTTGGACAACATATATATATCTATGAGTTCCACGCACGATATTTGAGGCCGAGTAGCCCCAAGCTTTCCTTAATTCTTATGTGTGTCAATTTCAATATTTTTCATAATTCTGTGTGTTTGTTTTATAAATTAAATAATTAATTTTTGTAAAGTATAATTGGACAGAGTTTGTAGTTAGTAGATACTTAAACTACAAAGATTCTACGGTAAAATGCTCTATATTTTACTACACTATAAGGGCGCTAGTCTTTAAGCAAATAAATAATCTAAACTAAATAAAAACAACAAACATATTTTAATAAATTAACATTCACGAAATTACATATAAAACAATTAAAAAAAAAATTATGAACATTTTTATTAACAAGAAAAATTATTTCTCAACTTTTAACAATTTTTTATTTAAACAATAATAATTTAATCCGAATAAAAATAACATACTAATTTAATCGCAAACAAAACACAAAACAACATGAAAATACATTCAAGATAACTAATATGCATTATTATACGAGTTTTGACATAAAGCAAATCGGAATACCTCGTTTATGTTTTTAGAAAAGTCAAAAAATTGAAATTTTGAGCCCGAAAAGAAGAAACCACAACAATAGAAGGCTTGGGTTGTATGTGAGACCTACAATCTTAACTTTTTGTGTGACATATGGGGTCCACTTAAATTTTTTTTAGAGAAAAATTGCGGAGGAGGGGGGAGGCCGCTGTTTTTGCTTTTTTAAAATGGAGCTTTTGTTTCTGTCATAGGGAAGAAGGAAGGGCTATTATTTTAATAAGTAAAACGCGGTATTATACCGTACTATACATAAAACGTGGTGTTATACCGCGCTTACTTTAACGGCTAAAATCCATTAAAGTAAAACACGGTATTAATAAAAATAACTTTTTTTATACGGTAAAAATATGTTTTAAGTCCAAAATATTAGCATTTAGGTTTCGGATTCACTTGTGGAACCCAAAGACACACGTATCACTGTTCATGTACAAATACAAATGATTATAATTGCAAGCTTCTATCCTATCAATAATTGGTCTGAGCAGAAACTTTAATATCGCAGATTCGCACCAAACCAATTGATCTTAAATCGTGCAGAACCAAAATATTCATTCTTATTTAGGTAACGTTTTGGACATAAATTTAATTAAAATTTGAAAAAAGAATTATTAAAATTATATCGAAAAATAATTTTTCGAAGTTAAAATTGAGTTTGGACATACATTTTATTTGAAAAAGAATTAAATTTTGTGAGCAAATTTTTTCTTTTAAAAAAACCGATCATGTTCTATGAACAAAAAATATAACCAAAATCCATGGCCAAATAGGAGGTTAGTACTTGCTAACCCGCAAGAGCGTAGTATTTCCTAGTGGAAATGACACCAGATAATCACTTTTAACATGCTGTATAAAATATATCCACAATTTACATTGTTTAAAAATTAGTCAATTTCACTCAAATTTCAGGACACAACGTCCTAAAGATTAAATCTCAAAATTCAAACTTCAGGATATCGTATCTTAAAGTTCGAACAATATGTCCTAAAATTCGAATCTTATGTCCTGAATTTTAAATTAGTTATTCAGAAACTCAGGATACTTAATCCTGAATTTCAATTTAGCAGCTCAAAAATTCAGGACAGTAAGTCATGAGTTTCCAAATTCATAATACTTAGTCCTGAAGTTTGGATAAATTAGTTAATTTTTAAATACATTATAAATTGTAAACATATTTTAAATAACATACTTAAAAATAGGTATTGCTGTACTTCGCCCTACTTCTTAATGCTAGGCAAATCCGCAAGAGCGCAGAAAAGATGACAGGTGTATGGATTATACAAGTTTTAGTTCCCAGGATTCGTTAAAACTCCAATAATGCCCATAGACGACTGAAAGTGAACTAGAAATATCACGTGTCATACAACGAGTTTAATTAACCTTAGATATTATCGAAAAAACGCGACCTAACTTTTCACAGTCTCGCAGTAATCTTCATGCCCTTGTTTTATACTATAGGAAAATACTTGATTATAAAAGTAGGGGCGTAAATAGGTAGGGTTGGTTCGGATTATATAATTACCAAATCAAACCAATTGTGTCGGGTTATTAAATCTAAAGACCAAACCAAACCGATAAAATTCGGGTTTTTCACTCTCGAGTTTTCTCGAATTTTCGGGTTATTCAGGATTTTTCGGATTTTTTTCTGGTAAAATCTTCGTAGAACAAAATATATAAATTGTGCTTAAAATATTTCTTTAGTCCTAGTAAGATACAACAATATAAAGTATTTTCGAAGAAAATAATACAAAATATGAGATATATCATGGCATTATCCTAAAATATTCAGCAATAAAGACAATTAAATTATGTAGTATAAATATTGCTAATTAAAAAGCCATAATAAAATAAACATAATCTAAAAGTACTAGGTCATGCTAAAATAAGTAGACCAATACGGGAGTATTAATTACATGACTAAACGCTAAAGAAAAAATAAAAATAGGTTGTGCATCTTAATCTAAATTATTGCAAAACAAAAAATAGATATGCAATACATTACCGTTCGTAGTATTGAGTTGAATGTCTTTTGTTAGCATTAGTATTGATTTGATTTTGGTTTGGGCTTTTGTTAGCACTATTTAATTTACGTATGTTAATGACTATAAAACTTGTTAGAACATTCAAAAGTTCAAAATCCAATATTAAATTAATAACTCAAAAGATAAAATTATGAAATCTTTTAAGAAATATTTATAAATTACATCACAATAATATATTTATATATTAAATATATCTAAATTTCTATATATTTAATGTCGGGTTGGTTTGGTTTACTTAGTTAAAACCAAACCAAACCAATTATGATCGGATTTTTTTTTTTCCAACACAAAACCAAATCAAACAAACCCATAGCCGGGTTTTTTTCTCGATTTGACTCGGATTATCGGGTTGGTGCAGTTTGTCGGTTTCCTAGATAAAAAGGATGACAATCAATTCAAATCTTATAACCTTGAGTATGGTAGGATAGTTGGGATGGATTCATTTTTAACAAAAGGATCTTGGTTAGAGCTCCATAATGAACAGCTTTAAAGAGTGTTACTCTATCAACACTAACCTGAATCAGTTAAACCACTAATTTTAAATACCAAATAATTAAATAAATAAAAGAAATTCCGAGTCTTGACATCTAAAGAACCGAGATGCCTAATTTGGCCCCAACACCTGTTTTCATTTTTTCCCGGTATCGCTGGGGCGGAACTAGCATGTTGTATGCAGGTTCGGCTGAATCCAATAGCTTTAGTTCAAATCATATATTTATTTTAAAAAATTTATTGAATAAGTAAAAGTTATTAGTTTAAAATCCAGTAACTTAAAAGAATTAGAATATCGAACCCATAAGCCTTAAATCCTGGTTTCACATCTGATTGAGATAAAAAGTTCCCAGAACGGAGAGACCCTATATTTTGGAAACGAATTTTCAAGTAGACTAATCTTTGTTGAATATAGACGCACTGGACCTAATTTCAAACAATTTGAAGTAGGACAAAGTACGTGCCGTTGAAATATATCATGGTTGAAATATGTAGACGGTTCATATTGTAATATTTTAGTATCACTTGATACTATTCTTTGGTTTTGAACGTCTGATGATATTAATACTACCGTCGCCCTTCTTAGAAAATACTTGTTCACATCAATGTTCATACAAAATCAACAGTTGTTACCTTATGTATTTTATATACATTTTTTCTTCAATTTTCTTTTAACCATGAAATAAATGTAACATAGTTTAAACACTTAGTGTGGATTCATGTTTTGTCTCGTCCCTTCCATAGAAATAAGAGAAAGCACCTGTAAAATAACCCCTTTTTATTTCTGGAAAAGTATAAAAAAGGAATGTTAGAAAAAGACAGAAATAGACGCAACAACCTTTAAGGATATAATAAAGCACATAAGCAATTTGAATGTTGAACGTGACTTTAAATTTTTGCACATGAATTGCTGCTGAAATTGAAAAACGCTACTTCAGTTGGTCAAAATCAAATATGACCAACGCTAATTTTTAACTATAACATCACATATGGGAATAATTGACACAGAAAAATGTACTCGTTTTAATAAGAAAACCACAAGAAAAAAAATCTCTAGTCTTACTAATAAACACATTATGTCGGACTAGTATTCATATGAATACAATTCGTATATAGAATTACGTATTAGTCTGACAAAACAAATGTTTAGTCAGATAAACACAACGAAGAAACAACGTGGAGCATCATAAAAATGATAGACAAAAACCCATTATTTCTCATTTGACCAATTAAACCTAACAAATGCCGTCCCTCGTCTGTAGCCGTCTCCTTATTTCAAACACATCAAATTCATTTATAAAGACTTATTCATTGTTCCAACCTGCCAATCGCCCATCCTCTTAATTTATACACTTTATTACTACTACTTTATTTTATGCTTTTCTCAGCACTTTATATTCTTTTTTTACAACAATATTCATGATTTCGTCCACCTTGTTCTTATCATCATTTTAGTTCATTCCCCTGTTTGATTTCATTTCATACCCCTTTATTTAATCATGTTTCTGTATGTGATTGCAATTATTGCTTCATGTTTTCTTCTGAAATTTGTATTGAAAACTTCGTTAGTGCAAATTCTGAAGAAATGGTGGCGATTGTTCGAGGACGGTTGTTATGTGTACCAGTTCTACAGAGTCCCGCAATTCAACCACAACATGCAGGAAAATCAATTGTATAGAAAAGTTTGCACTTATCTGAATTCTCTGCCGTGTGTTGAAGATTCTGATTTCACCAACCTTTTCTCCGGCGACAAGTCTAATGAAATCAACCTCGTTTTGGATTCAAACCAAATCGTCGTTGACAATTTCCTCAGCGCCAGAGTTTGTTGGATCAATGAACAGGACGAAAACACCGGCCTGAAATCGCTCGTTATGAAAATTAGGAAGAACGACAAGCGTCGAATTCTACAACCTTATCTTCAACATATACACTCTGTGTTCGATGAAATTGAGCAGAGAAAAAAGGAGATGAGATTATTCGTGAACGTAGATAACGAACCTCAGAGAAATGGACGGTGGAGATCAGTGCCGTTTACACATCCAGCAACTTTTGAAACTATCGTGATGGACACGGATCTCAAAAACAAAGTCAAATCCGATTTGGATAATTTCCTAAAGTCAAAACAGTACTATCATCGTCTCGGCAAAATTTGGAAACGGAGTTATCTCCTCTACGGACCTTCCGGTACCGGGAAATCAACATTCATCGCCGGAGTAGCGAACATGCTGAATTACGACGTGTACGACGTTGATTTATCTAAAGTAACAGACGATTCGGATCTGAAGATGCTTCTGTTACAGACTACGAACAAGTCGTTGATTGTTATCGAAGATCTCGATAGTTATTTAGGGAACAAATCAACGGCTGTGAGCTTATCTGGAATTCTTAATTTTATGGACGGAATATTCTCGTGTTGTGGGGAAGAGCGAATTATGATCTTTACCGTGAATAATAAAGATCAGATTGATCCGACGGTTCTAAGGCCAGGAAGAATTGATGTTCACATACACTTCCCTTTATGTAATTTTAATGCGTTCAAAAGCCTAGCGAATAGTCATTTGGGTTTAAAAGATCACAAGCTGTTCCCACAAGTAGAGGAGATTTTTCAAACCGGGGCGGTTTTGAGCCCGGCTGAGATAGGCGAGATTATGATATCGAACCGGAGCTCCCCGACCAGGGCACTGAAATCGGTCATTTCTGCTTTGCATATCAACACCGAGTCAAGGGCGGCGAATCGGCATGCACGACGGTTGAGTGAGAGCGGGTCGGGTCGAACCGTTGAAGAAACGGGTGACTCGGGAATTTTTTGCAAGGACAGTGTGAGAGAATTCAAGAAACTATATGGACTTTTACGGATAAGGAGCAGTAGAAAAGATCCCTCCTTCGAGTTTGATACATCAGATAAGGATAATTCACGTCATGACAATTAACATATGTTGGTTTGAGGCTTTAATAATGGACCCTTACTTGCATAATCATTTATTTATTTATCTTTCAGAATGATGGAAGTTGTTATTTCTAGTGAGTGATTTTTAGTTGACTTAACATAAAGATTGTAGTTAGAATTCATTATCTCATATTGATTAAACTTTGATCAGAGTTAGCGCTCTGTTTTGGTTACTTATACATGATGATGCACTAAATCTTCTTAATCTCTACTAGTATTAATTATTGATAGCTGTAATATGTAAATTAAGAAAAATGTTGATAGATTTAGCTATGAGAAGTGTCTCCGCCCATTAGGGGTATGTATAGGTCGGGTTGGTTCGAATTTTACAATTACTAAGCCAAATCAATTGTGTCGGGTTATTAAATCTAAACACCAAACCAAACCAATAAAACTCGAGTTTTTCGCTCTCGGTTTTTCTCGGGTTTTCGGGTTATTCGGGTTTTTTCGGATTTTTTTTTCCGGTAAAATCTTCGTAAAACAAAACATATAAATTGTGCTCAAAATATTTTATCTTTAATTCTAGTAAGATACAACTACATAAAGTATTTTTCAAGAAAATAAGTACAAAATATGAGATATGTCATGACATTATCCTAAAATATTCAATAATAAAGTCAATAAAATTATGTAATATAAATATTCCTAATTAAAAAGTCATAATAAAAATAAACATAATCTAAAAGTGCTAAATCATGCTAAAATAAGTAGACTAATAAGGGATTATTAATTACATGACTAAACGCTAAAGAAAAAATAAAAATAGGTTATGCATTTTTATCTAAATTATTGCAAAAAAATAAAATAAATATTCAATACATTCCCGTTCGTAGTATTGAATTGAATGTCTTTTGTTAGCATTAGTATTGATTTGATTTTGGTTTGGGCTTTTGTTAGCATTATTTAATTTACTAATGTTAATGGCTATAAAACTTATTGAAACATTTACAAGTTCTAAGTCCAACCTTGAAGTAATACCTTAAAAGGTAATTATGAATCTTTTTAAGAAATATTTATAAATTACATCATAATAAGTATATTTATATATTAAATATATCTAAAATTTCTATATATATAATGTCGGGTTGGTTTGGTTTCGGTTTGACTTTCTTTAGTTAAAACCAAACCAAACCAATTATGGTCGGATTTTTTCTTCCAACACCAAACCAATTCAAACCAAATCATGGTCGGGTTCTTTTTCTCGGTTTGACTCGGATTATCGGGTTGATGCGGTTTGTCGGTTTCCTTTGTACATCCCTACCGCACATAGAAGTTTCATCCAGAGTTGTTTTTACACATTGGCAATTTGACTATTAAATGGTAAAACTTCCATAAAATTAGACTAAGTAATGGAGTAGTACTTCATATTATTATAATTTTTCTCTGTATACAACGTGACCACAGCAATCACCATGACCAATTCCAAGTTCAACAGCAATAGTCTTTATCGATTCGTTATTCTATGTAAATATTGTGAACACAAAAAGGTCAAATAATCACCAATGTGTCTAATTCTATCATAAAATGTACGTATATTTTAATCAACATTCCATATGCTAGTCAATTTTATTACCTCTTCAGAAATAGTGCCCATCACTTAGAAAATTCAAAAATAAAACGACATTCTAGAACGTCTAAAAAGGGAGGGTTCCGACTATTCACTACAGGTACAGGATAAGCAGTAGCTGAAGATAGCAAACTTAAATGATTGCCCATAGAGATATGGTAAGGTAGAAAAGAATCAATCACCATTGCCCATTGACTTTGCTGTTTGATTGCAAGAACTTTGTCTATTCTTTGACTTTGCCAATTGGGCAATGAACCACAATCTGTAATAAGAATTTATATCTTTGCTCTCTTCTTTTGACTTGTGGCACTCTTTAATATGCAATGACTTGTCGACTTCATATCGTAAATTCTAGATAGTAGCAATTATGGCGTTTGCCCTACTTCCTTTATGTTATATAATACTAATCTTTCGAGACCAAAAAAAAAAAAAAAGGATTATAAGCAACTACTATGTTATTGTATGAATAAATTATGAGTTGATTATTTATATGGTCACTAAACTAATGAAAATGATGCAATAAAGTTATTTTTTTAATTATATAATAGAAAAATCACTTAACTATTAGAAATAATGCAACAAAGTCACCACTCTTTATTTTGTATCAGAAAAAATCACTTTACTATTGCATCACACCAAATATATATCTTAGCCGGAAACTGTATTTCCTATAACAATTTAGTAACGTACCATACAATGTTTGAAGCTAAAAAAAAGTCATAAAACTTAACCATTTTAACCAATATAGCACCTCGGTTGATTACTCAAAAAGAGGGATAATGCGTAAAATCCTTCCCGATCTATGGCTATTGTGAGCACGTGATTTTTGTCTCGCTTAAACTATTCCTATAGAATTCTTAAAATTAGGAATTTTCTTTTATTATTTAAATTTTTAGGAAATTAATTGCATGATTTTTCGTTTGTTTGTATTTTTGTGTGTGCATTATTAATCGATATAATTCGTAAAAAATACAAAAAATAGTACGCTTGCATTTAGGAACTCATTTCAGTATTTTTACTAGTCAATTAGCACTACAAAAATGGAGAAAAATAACAAAAATAGTCCTTCTTACATTTTTACCTTTAATTTCATTTTTTTTGTTTAATTCTCTTTTAAAATTAGGATCTAGTTAATTTTAGGAAATTTAATCAGTTTAATTTTAGATTTAAATAAGGTTTTTGTTATTTTGTATCCAACAAAATCAAAATAAAAAAAATAAATAATATTGAATAAAAGGAATTGAAAAGAAAAGAACTAAAAGGATTCAAAGGCTGTATTATGTAATTTGGGCCAATTCCAACACCAGCCCAAAACTCCTCCCCAAAACCCACGCCAAGTCCAAGCCCAAAACCTACCCGATTCGGTCCAGCACCATAATAAAAGAAACTACTTCGTTTTAATTCCATAAGATCTGAGCCGTCGATATTACTTGATCCAACGGACAGGAACCCCCTATGCATTAATATATAAATGTCCTAACAACTACCACCCCCCTCAGACCCCCCTACCTATCGTCTCTCTCACTTTAACCCTAGAGACAGAACACCACCACCCTCCGCCGCCAGCCGGAAATCGCCTCCGTCGGCGGCGTGTCTCCAACAGCACCCAAATTTACACCCTTACACCATCTCAACCTCCTCATTACAAATCCATGACTGGTTTCTCTCAAATCCCAACTAAAACCCTCGAATCAGTGAAACCTTAGCCGCCGCCGCCGTACACGACGGCACCACCACCCTTTCGCCACCAAATTCACACCATATACTCTCCTTACCCTCCTCTACCTAAATCCCAAACCAATTCTCCCTAAACCTAACTAAAACTATCGGAATTTTAGATCTAGGGTGTTATAAAAGACTGGTTGATTTTTTAAGGACTACCAAGTGTCTATTTGAGTTCCTAAATAAAATTATATGTTTGTTCTTACCAAGAAAAAATATATAATATTATTTGAGGACTCAATTCGGATTCAATCGACTAGAATATCAAATCTGTAAGTCTTTCTTCCTAGTTTGATTATTTCTTTGTTTTCGATTAATCTTTATGTTTGTTCATGATTAATTTTGTTCTTGTGACTGCTTTTGATTTTTTTTTAGTTTAATTTTATTTTGATTTTCGATGTTAGTTTAATTTTATTTCGAATCTGTTTAGATATGTGTTTTTGTTTCATTGATTTTAATTTTTATTATTTCAGTAATTTCTTATTTTGCTGTTAGTTAGTTTCTATTAGTTTTAGTTTGTTTGGATATAGCTGAATTAGGATTCTTTGAGTTTAACTATAGTCAAATCTAACTAGGGTAAAAAGGACTAGGGTTTAGTTAGTATAAGATAGTAATTTCAGATTAAATGAAGGGTAGTACAGGCATTCCTAGGTAGAGATTAATGCTGTAGTTGAAACTAGAACCTTCTCGAATCTTCTAGAATGAGATTTTAATTGGAATATCAATAACTTAATGCAGTAACTTGGGTAACAAGCTAAAACTTTAGGGATTAATTAGTAAAAACTGAAAATAAAAGAGGGACCAATGGTGTAAAACTGAAAATCTGAGAGAACCCTCAATTTTTGCCTATAAAAGGCAATCCCCACTGCCTTATTTCAAGGTTTGGCATCTGAAAAATTTCCCCCCAAAATTTCCATAAGTTTGAATACCCGAAAATTTGAATTTCAAAATTCCAAAAACCAAATCTGAAATCTTAAGAGTTAGAAGGTTTCTTTTAGATATTAGTTCTTCAAAAACTCCAAAAAATAGCTCAAAAACTCCAAAAATAACACAAAAACTCCAAAAATACTATTCCATTGAAATTTCCCTTAGATTAATTTTGAATTTCAGTTGTTAGTTCAAACTTCTAGCTTAGTTAAGGATATATTTCTGGCTGTTGAAGTTTCAGAAGTGCTCCTGATTTAATTTCGAATCAATTTGGGTTCAAACAAGTGTGTTTTGGGTATTTTGTTGGTGTTACTCCCTTGTCATTCCTTCGTGGGTGTTGTGGTGCTGGTTTGGGTTTAAAATTGGTCCTGTTTGCTGCTGGTGTGAGCTGCCGATTGCTGTTTGTCACTGCTGACAACTCCTTCTTTTATTTTGGTTCAACATCCAGGTACCTCTTTAGCTTCAAGTATTATGTGAAGAATCATATCAACCTGTACGAATGCCTTTGAAGATCAATAATGAACAAGTTGATATATGAATGTTTTGTTGTGTTTTATTTTAGTTTCTGATGTTAGCATAGTAATACCTTTGGACAACATTCTAATTGTATCAATAGGACCTTAGATTGGTTATAATTGGACTCTATGGACATATTCTCAAGTGTGTATGACTATAATATTAGCTATAGTTTAATTTGGTTATCGCATTAATTTTGAGGATTAAGTTTGGACTTAGATGTGGATTAAGAAACAAAAGTATAAAAATCAATGTATATATTCATATCGGTCAATATCTCTTGTAGTTTAATATAATTAGTTAGTTTAGTTTGTGTATTATGCCTATGTTGAAAACGAACTCCAGAATAATTAGGTCACAACTTAATTGTCAGCATTTACATTGTATTCCATGTTAATTGATGATGTAGGAATTGCTTAAACTGTTTTTAACTTTCCAGATTTAGAATGGTAGTCATTAATAAGTAAATAAACCGGAACTTTAAAGGGTTGTTTGCAGTAAAAGATCAGCAGACCTTTGATATGAATGAATTGCATTTTGCTTTACAAATTTGTTAATAGGCCCAAAAGCCAAAATTGGTATTAGATTTGGGCTCCTTATGAGCCAAAACAGTATAATCCTTTGGTTCAAATAGGAATTGGGCCTGGACCATATCTTCAGCTCTCTTTGTTTAAGTCAATTAGCCTTACAAGAGTCCACTTCCTGCCTACTCTCGATCTGGGCCTGTTCTAAGGCCTGGACGTTGGACAGCCTTGCAGTTGGCTTTACAAATAAAATGGGACCGGCTCATTCCTATGGGTTGGCGCTTGAGGCCCAACATGCGGCAAATTTAAGTTATTAGATTTAAGGCTTTTAAAATTGGAATTATCGTTTGGGGCCTTCCAAGCTAAGTAGCACGTTTGAATTAAGAGATTTTTCTCTTGTTTAAATATGGACGTGAGTTTGAGGCTCGAAGTCTTTGAATGTTAGCTTACTAATAATATTAACTAATTAATTAGGCCTTTTAGAGACAAGTCCAATAGAAAATACTAGTTCCTTTAGGTTGGCCTAAAAATAAAAATGAGGTGCGCCGCGCCAAATAAAATTCATAAAATATGTGGCCCTCTTTAAATTACGTCATTAAAAATATTTTAGAACTCGGGACGTTCCATTTAGCGAATTTTTATGGCCTCCCGCAAAGTTAATAATACGTTAGTCACTTTAGGCGCGCTTTTTTTTATAATAATTTTACCTTCCTAAATTTGGGTGTGCATTTCATGCGACCCAAAACCAAATCTCAAAATGTTGAATAAAACGTGTCTAGGATCCGGGTGCATTTCATGTGACGTGATCCAAAAATATATTTTAAACGACGTTCAATTTCTTAAAAACTTAATTAAAGGCGGTAAATGATTCTAAAATTACACTATAGGAGGACATGTATAAAAATCAGATTTTTAGCCAATTATAATAGTTTAAGCGACCGTGCTAGAACCACGGGATCCAGAGGTGCCTAACACCTTCCCTCGGGTCAACAGAATTCCTTACTTAGAATTTCTGGTTCGCAGACTCCATTCGGGAAGTCGAAATTTTCCTCGATTTGGGATTCAAGATAAATCGGTGACTTGGGACACCAAAAGCCAAACCTATCCCAAGTGGCAACTCTGAATCGAATAAATAATCCCAATTCGAATAATGTCACTTAAAGTGGAAAAATTCCCATATACATTTATCCTTCGGGGTAAGTGTGTAAAAAAGGAGGTGTGGCAGCTTTGGCGATTCTGCTGGGGATACGAACCCAGAATTTCGATTCAGGGTTCAAGAATTCGAGCTTAGTATAATTTTTATATTTGGATTTATCTGATTTTTCTATATGTTCCATGCTATATGTGCTAAATGTTTTACCGCTTTGATATTTGTTGAATTGTATATATAAACTGTTACGAATCCCTTCCTCTCTCTGAGTCTTCTACATCATAGAGAAGGGTGCACTTCGTGTAGCTTCTCTTCTGTTTAGAGTCTTTTCCCCATTTAGAACGAGGTTTGGATAAGTTGCAAAGCCGGCGGAGCTTCTGTATCCCCGGTACGCTGCCTCCCCCTCGGCTCAAGTTGTCCGCTCGGGTAAGCCAGGTCTAGACCAATAAACCTAGGGCTTAAACCTAGAAGAACAAAAANGATTCAGGGTTCAAGAATCCAAGCTTAGTACAATTGTTATATTTGGCTTTATCAGATTTTTCTATATGTTCCATGCTATATGTGCTAAATGTTTTACCGCTTTGATATTTGTTGAATTGTATATATAAACTGTTACGAATCCCTTCCTCTCTCTGAGTCTTCTACATCATAGAGAAGGGTGCACTTCGTGTAGCTTCTCTTCTGTTTAGAGTCTTTTCCCCATTTAGAACGAGGTTTGGATAAGTTGCAAAGCCGGCGGAGCTTCTGTATCCCCGGTACGCTGCCTCCCCCTCGACTTGAGTTGTCTGCTCGGGTAAGCCAGGTCTAGACCAATAAACCTAGGATTTAAACCTAGAAGAACAAAACCTCATGTTGGATCCCTAGTAGGAACGTTTGTTTGCATCATGTGCATTTGACTTAGGAGACTCAACACAGGGGTTGGGTCCGTCTAGGATAGGTGACCCGAAATGAAAAAGCCCATCCTGATGCATCTTACGTACTACTTGCGCATTTATTTGCTCGGTTTTGCATGTTGATCGGCTTGTATAAAAGAAAAATAGAGAAAAACAATAGTGTTAGGACTAAGTGAGGATAACCATTTGTTTTGAAAAACCAATGCTCAAATAGTGCCGAAATGCTGTCGGATTTTTGAAAAAAAAATGAAAAAGAAAAATATTTGAAAAAAATAAGAAGAAGAAAAGATTGTTGTTCAAAATATATTTGATTTTGGCAAATCTGACTGAATTACGCTAGTTTGATTCTCACCGGATGTGAGATACGTAGGCAACCCTCATCGGGTCCAACCTCCCTTTTGCATAAAAAACCCAAAAAATGTTAAAATTTTAATTTTTCATCATAAATAAGTCGGGTGATGCCATTCTTGTTAAAATAATCCGAATGTCCCCAAAAGGGCACCGGAAGGCTATTTTTGCAAGAACAGCCATCCTGAGTCATTTTTTTAAATGGTTTGCGGGCACAACCTTAAAATCTTCCTCCAAGAAGTGCTGAAAGGCAAGAAATTTTTGCAAAAATAGCCACTTTTCTCTTTTAGGTCAAAATAAGTCATTAAATTCCCTCTAAAATAAATGTGCAGGATGAATACCACTGACATTGAACCCTTTTCAGTCCTGAGTGAGATCCTTTTGAAGCTCCACATATGGTGGAATGACTTGGGAAAAGGTAGCAAAGAAACCGTGGTCAAGGTTTTGGGTGGTCTCGTCGGATTGTTGAACATCAAACCAAGAACGGATATTATTGAAGCACTGATACCATTATGGGACCCAACTCGTAATGTATTCCGGTTCTCGGACTTTGAGCTTACACCCACACTAGAGGAGATTGCGAGATATGCGTTTCTCAATGGGAACCTCAGGAGTAGATACCCATTGGCACCAAGATCGGTAACTCTCCACAGATTCTTGGATTTGTTGAGCATTAGTCGGGACATTCAAGATAAGCATCTAGCAGAAGGGTGTTACACTCTGCATTTCTTATACCACCAATATGGCAACCCAAAAGGTTTTGAGGAGCCCAACACCGGTTTGACACATGCCGGAAACAAAGATAAATGGGAGGCCCGGCGGGGGTTGGCTTTCATGGTAGCTTTTCTGGGGTTCGTGATCTGTCCATGAAGAGACGGTCACATAAACATTGGCCTTGTAGGAATGTTGGATGTTTCCATAAAGAAGTCTAACAGCACGGTGGTTCCCCTGATTGTGGCAGAAATGTATCGAGTTTTGACCTTATGCCGAGAGGGTGTAAAATTCTTTCAGGGTTGCAATTTGTTGCTACAGCTATGGATACAGGAGCACTTTGTCATCGCACGGGGTATATGAACTATGGTTTAACCGGGCTAAGTTGTATTGAAGAGTTTGGAATCCGGGTAACAGGTATTGAGTTCCCCGAGGGCACTGAGGCTTGGTTGTCATGCTTGAGATCTTTGACTGCGGATAAAGTTGAATTGCCTTTTGGATGGCTTCCTGCTACTGAGGCGGTATACACATCGACGAAAGTACCTTATATTCTTTTAATGGGCATTCGAAGCATCCAACCCTATGCCCCCTACCGAGTCTTGCGACAACTAGGAAGATTCCAAACCGTCCATGATGACTGAGCTGGCAAATCATTGAGTTAGGCCTGAGAGCTGCATTTCCGGAAGGAAAAATCCGCCAGATATGGAATGAATGTAGGTTACTTGAGCCTAAAACTATAGTACAGGATCAGGCCAGAGGCGAAGTGGACCTTAAATACTTGGTCTGGTTTGGCAAAAGATTTCAAATTCCCGAGAGACCCGCCAAAAGGCCACATGCACAACAATTCACTGATGTGGCTTAGGTACAATGGGATTGGTTAGCCAAAGAAAAGGAGTATAGGGCCCGAATATGAGCATTGGAAAAGCAAGTTCAGGATCTCCGGTTTGAAAATAGCTTGCAAGCCGCAACCGACGAAGGTGACTGTCACGACCCAATTCCCGAACCCGATCATGATGGCGCCTCTCGTGAAGACAAGGCCAGCCAACAGACTAAAAATACTTCTTTTAGCAATTACTTAGCATGAATGAGTCAAACAATAGATAACATTATCATAAATTTGGAAGAAAATAATATAAGAGGGAACCATCCCTAACTCAGCCCGAAATCGGGGTGTCACAAGTCACGAGCATCTAAAGAATCCTAACACTATTACAAGATTAGTAATATACAGGTTGGAATTTAATAACGGAAGAAATACGGTACCGCGAACGCTGACAGTCACCTAGTACAGCTACGATAACAAGATCTCCAATCGGCTCAAAACCCGCTACCGAGTGAACAATTACCTGCATCTGCCCATGAGGTGCAGGGAGTAAAGTGAGTACTCCAACTCAGTGAGTAATAAGGGTAAATAATAGGTGAGAAGCAATAAACCACGTAAAGCAAATCAACATGCTATATAGTACAGTGTAACCCTTTGAGAAAATAAGGAAGACGTGAAAATCCTTTAGAAAATATCTTTTTCCAACAGTTAAGCAAATGAATGCGGAACAGGTAGTGCAAGTCAACACAAAAGTCAGCCCTTCGGGCAGAACAAGTATGCAAAAATGAGCTCATAAAAACTCACCCCTAAGGCGATATTCTTGTTCCTGGTCAGCCATTGTTACCTGATCCGTTTACATCACACAGTGTCACTGTCACCACTGTCTAAAATTTATCCTCTTTAAGAGTGATCAGACATTATTAGAACAACAAATAAATATCTCAAGAAATAACACCAACAACGAATAGTGAACAAATGTATGAATGCAATGCAATGCATATGACGGTACACTCCGGTACCCACTGCGGCGTGCATTCCGATCCATTTAATGTCGACAACGCTCACTGGGGGTGTGTACAGACTCCGGAGGGGCTCCTACAGCCCAAGCACAATATCAGCCATATCGTGGCATCAAACAGGCTCTCGGCCTCAATATCAATATATCATCACTGCGGCGTGCAGCCCGAGCCATCCATATATTCAGAAATTACTATAACACTGTTGCGGCGCACAACTCGATCCATGCTCAGTCCAGAAATGCACATAAACCATTTGGGAAATATTAACATGATAGTCCTCAGCTCAAAACGTCAATAAAATATTGTTTAAGTTTTCAAATCTTAGAAACATGGCTGAGTTTGCAAAATAGTATTAAAACCTTGGACCGAAATCAAATAATATGCAAGTAATGCAAAAACAGTGATATCAATCCCCGAAGGATTCACATAGTTGGCATGAAGCCTCAAATATGGCAATCAACCCAAATTATGATGATAACAAATAATTTCAGTCAAATACATGGTAAAAATCAACAACCGGGACGGACCAAGTCATAGTCCCCCAACGGTGCTCTACCCTACGCTCATATCCGGCATGCAAGTCACCTCAATACATCAGTATGATGTGCAAATCCGGGGTTTCAAACCCTCAAGATATCATTTACAAGTATTACTCACCTCGAACTGGTGAAATCTCTAGCCCGCAACACCTTTGCCCCTCAAACTGGCCTCCACGCGCGTCGTATCTAACCAAAACCACAAAGAATACAGTACAATAGGCTAAGGGAATATAACCCAATCGAAAAGACTCGAAAAAATATCGAAAATCACAAAATTGGCAAAACCCGAGCCCCGTGCCCACTTCTCGAAATCCAAAATTTTTTACATCAATACGATCCTTATCTCGCCACGAGTCTATACATATCAAATTCACAAGAATTGGAGTCTATTTGACCCCCCAAATCCCTAGTTTAAGCTCTCTTAAGTTTCAAGCCCTAACCTCCATTTTTAATCTTTAATTCCTTGGATTTTTAGTGTTAATCCATGTTTATACACAATAATATCATAATCTAAGTCCAAGAATCCATACCTGATGATAGCCCTCGAAACCCTCTTCAAAAATCGCACAAAATCTCCTTAGTCTGAAGTCCAAAATGTTTCTTCTCTTTCAAAATCGTGAAAACACTGTTCACTTAAACCCAGCCAGGTCTCTGCTTCTGCGGTTGGGATACTGCACCCGCGTCTCCCGCTTCTGCATCAAAATAACCGCTTTTGCGGTCTAACTTAAAATCCCCAGGACCGCTTCTGCGGTCGAAAACCGCTCTTGCAATGTCCGTTTTTGCGGACTGCCTTCCGCTTCTACGGAAATTGCCAAGCCCTCAAGGACCGCTTCTGCGACCTCCCTGCCGCATCTGCGGAACCGCCTATGCGGTCCCTTTTTTGCAAATGTGGAAATAACAGAACCAGAAATTCTTAAACATGCAACAAACTCCAAACTCTCCGTTTAACCACCCGAATCCACCCCGAGGCCCCCGTGACCCCAACCAAAAGCACATACATGTTCTATTACCTTATTCGAACTTGCTCGAATCATCAAAACACTTTCGTTAACATCAAAATCATCTAATTTCACCAAATCAAAGCCTAAGTTTATCAAATTCTTCCGAAACTCACATTCGATCAAAAACCCGACCTAAACACCTCCGATTCAACTGAATTTTGCACACACATCACAAATCACCTAACGAAGCTACTGCAACTCTCAAATTTCATTCCGACCCTTGGATCAAAATCTCACCTATCAACCGGATATCGCCAAAATGCTAACTTCACCAATTCAAGCCTAATTCTACACCGAACCTCCAAAATTACTTTCGATTGCGCTCCTAAGCCTCAAATCATCCCCCAAAGCTAACCGAATGGTCGGATATCACATTCGAGCCCTCTAACTCACAAGTCAACTTTCGGTTGACTTTTCCAAACCAACCTTTCCTTAAAGAGACTAATTTCCCCATTTCCTACCAAATCCAATCCGAGTCAACTCAAACTCACCCAACACATATAATAAATCATGAAGAAATAATAAACGGGGAAAACGGGACGGAAACACATGAGACGACGGGTCGGGTCGTTACAGGAAAAAAAGAAACTGACCCAAGAGAATGAAGCTCTCAAGCCTCAAATCCAACAAATGAAAATAGCCACTAAAAATCAAGAAAGAAGTCGGTCCGATGAAAGGTTGATAAAAGGGCTGAAAAAGCAAGTCTTGGAATGTCAGGAAGAATTGGAGAAGTCTGAAGGGAACATGGCAAAAATCCGAGCACAGTGGGCAAAGAAGACAGAGGAAAGAGCCCAATTTGTGCAACAAATGAAAAGAAATTATGAGGGAACCATTGCTAATATGAAAAGAAAAATGAACACCCTTGAAGATAAGGCAGCCTGGCAGGACAAAGAATTTCAGGCTGAGAGGGAACAATGCTATGGGCTAATCGTCGAGATGGAGAAAGAAATAAAGATGTTTCAAGACCATCACGTCCACGACTCCCAGGTGTTAGAGGCTTGCAACTAGCAAATAAGCCGACTACTCCAGAAAAAGGGCCTGATTAGGGAAAGAATCAGAGGCATTGCAAATTATATTGTCATGAAATGTCAAGCCGGTGAAAGAATGGGTCGTAACACTTTCTTTGCTACACTAATGATATTTGTTCGTCACGTTATGAATGATTTGGAGCAGTTACAAAGGGGTCTTGCACGCAGGCCCGCGGCGATGCCGAATGATGCTCTGCGGGCCCCAAGATTTGAAGCTTTGATGTATTCCTAGTTATCGAGTCTGTATTTCTTTATTTTGAGTCTGTTTTTTAATTTTCCTTTTTAAAAAAAACAAATAGTCTAGTATCTTTGCAATCAGATTTTTATTAATGAAAAATTGAAAAATCCCAAATATTATTTCCTTATTTTTGCATTTATTTGCAAGAACTACGCTTGGTATGATTTATGCGGGGTCATGATACGTAGGCAATCTCCATGCGGGGTAAGAAAAAAGAAATACGAGGGAAGGAAATAAAAGGAAAACAAGAGAGGAAAAGAAATGCAAAAGAAGAAAATAAGGAATCGAGAGAAAAACCATGGCAAAAGAAAAAGGAACAGCGGAAAATGAAAAATAGAGGGAAAAGAAAAACGCGAGAAAAACAAAAGAGAAAGAAAAGCAAGAAAAACAAAGGAAAAAGCCGGGATGACGCATGCAACCATTGCAAACATGTAGACATCCGTTTAACTGTATAGGAGCATCACACCCCAATGTGCGATTATCTATTTGTTACTTGTCTCAAACTAACCGTTGTTGTTGTCAAAATTCCAGCTTAGGCATTTAGAAACGGTAGTTGGTTTGTGGTAAGCTGGCATCACATCGATATTTCACTAGGTCAAAAGGAAGTACAGAGATGTCGTCTGAAATGACTCTGCCACCCGTTCTCATCATTGAAGATGGACCCATCTCAGGGATCCCGGCCTCCGAGTCTGCCACAGCGGAAGAGAATCGGATATTATGCCTCCGAATGATGGAGATGCTGGACGCATGGACCAATGGTAGGGAACCTCCAAGTGCTATCCCTGGCTTTCCTGAACTATTCCCGAGAACCGGGGGTACTTCTAACATCCCTATCAGTCACCCGAATACCCCGTCTGCTTACTTTATAGGAACACCTTCTGAGGTACGCCCCCAGGTGTTCACATCAGGAGCAGATCCTAATATTTTTACCGCTCCACCATGATCTGCCACCACACAACCTTCACTACCTAAGCCAGCTTTTGATTCCTCGGCCTTCATCTTCTAAAATCCCATATTTCAAGCAGATCCTCCTCAATATCCCACATACACTTACCCTCAACCACTGCCATTTGAGCTTACATCAGGGCAAGATAAAACTCCCAAAGCTCCTGAACAAGATGAGATGGCGAAAAGAATGAGGAGCCTTGAGCAGAGCTTAAAGAATATGCAAGGCTTAAGCGGGCAGAAAAATGTCTCTTATACTGATCTGTGCATGTTCCCTCACTTGCACCTGCCCATGGGATTTAAAATGCTAAAGTTTGAAAAGTAGGATATGCATGGCGATCCCATTGCTCACTTGAAAAAGTATTGTAATCAGTTGCGCGGGGCCGGCGGAAAAGAAGAGTTGTTGATGGCGTACTTTGGAGAAAGCTTAGTAGGCATTGCCTTAGAGTGGTATATGGATCAAGACGTTTCACGATGGCACATTTGGGACGATCTTGCCAGAGATTTTGTAAGGCAGTTTCAATATAACATCGACATCGCGCCGGATAGGAATTCCTTGGCAAATTTGAAGAATAAACCCTCGGAAAGCTTTAGAGAATATGCTATTAAGTGGCGCGAGCAGGCATCGATGGTGAAACCCCCATGGATGAAGTAGAAATGGTCACTGTCTTCCTTCAGGCCCAAGAAGCAGATTACTTCCAAAACATGATGTCGGCCATGAGCAAACCTTTTGCAGAAGCAATCAAGATTGGAGAAATGGTAGAAAATGGTTTGAAAACGGGAAGGATTTTGAGTCAGTCGACCATCAGAACAATCTCCCAAGCCATCCAAGGCGGGTCTAGAGGAATGGACAAAGGTAAAAAGAAAGAGGAAACAGTTATGGCAGCATCAGGGGGAAGAAGATACCGGGCGCCTAGACCTGTGTTTTCTGAAAGAACCCCTCGACATTACTGTCACACCTTCTTTTTCCTACTACACCCCGTGAAGGGGGATAATAAAGGGAGTTTTTCCAATTAAAGGACAATCGAAACGGGATTCGTTTATTAAGAGATTCAGAGTCGCCACTTGGAGATTTATGGTGTCCCAAGTCACCGGTTAGAATCCCAAATCGAGGAAAAGAATGACTCTGTTTAATAGTTCGCGAACCAGAAATTCGGATAAGGAATTCTGTTAAACCGGGAGAAGGTGTTAGGCATTCCCGAGTTCTGTGGTTCTAGCGCGGTCACTCAACTGTTATATTTGGCTTAAATTATCTGATTTTAACAATTGTTAACCTATGTGCAAATTTTAACTTTAACCGCTTTTGTTTATTATTTTTAACGAGAATTGCAATGTCGTGAAAATGTATCTCGAACCACGTCACATAAATGCACCCGTGGTTGTTAACACATTCTGACTTCGTTGAGATTTGGATTTGGGTCACATAAATATGCACCCGAGTTTAGGGAGATAATGTTATTAAAATGCGCGCCTAAAGAGACTAACACATTATTATTTTTGGAGAAAGCCGTAAAATTTGTTAAACGACCCGTCCTAAAATTTAAGTATTTTAATATATACATTTAACGAGGGCCCCGTAATTTATGCATTTTTATTTGGCGGGGCTCGCCTTATTTATTATTTAAAGGCCAATCCTAAAGCAATCTATAATTTCTATTTAATTCGTCTCTAAAAATAAAAGGAAAAAGCCCTAATTAATTACCATTGATAAAGGTCAAATCCTTATGATTCATCCTCAAACGATTCCCGCCAATAGCTTATGCAGTAAATAAATGAGGCACACTTAGCAATTTGTTCAAAAATAAAACATAAAGGATCCAACACCTTGGGCCTACTATTGGAGAAATAGGCCCAAGTGACATTGTTCATGGTCAGTTGCAGTTGGAAAACAAGGCTCAAGGGTCGAGCCCTGGCAGAAGCATAACGTCACACCTAAATGCAAATCCAAACGGCCCAATCGATCCCCCAACGTTGATTACCTAGTTTTGTGCAATTATATTGTTCTTTGTCTCAGATCTAAAAAATCCTTTCTGCATCTACTTATTTTTACCCTACTTATTTTCTACTAAAGAGCTCCCAAGTTTCATTAAAGGTGACAACCAAATTGGAACCAGGAATTCGATTTTTGCAACAGTAATACCAGCTTGATTATTATTTCAGTTAAAACAAACCACCTATTTTGAGACTAATTCAGACTAACATTGTTCGACTAATACTTAGGTATTCCTGATTTAAGAATTGGACTATTGAAATTAACATGCAGAACATGAGACAAAATTTACAATTACTGAAAAGCAATTAAACTACATTACCTTACACTATACTATACTAATAATCAAGTAGACCAAATTAAAGCTGTTAACTACAAAGTTCATATACTCATAAGAATAAACTGAGTTAACAGTCCATAGTCCCACGATCCAAGACAGCTCAATTAAATACAACATTTAACTACTGGAATGAAATCGAGACAGATGCAGGCAAGATAAAACAAGGAAGAAAACTGCTTTGCATTTCGATTTCCCTTCCAATCAGACTACATTTAGCTTGACATTTCATACATCATTCAAAGTTGAGATGAGTACCTGGAAATGTTTACAATGGGAGAAAAGGAAGATCAGCAGTAGCAATATAACAGCCATACAACAGCAGTAATGGAACAACTTAGAAAAAACCAACAACACAGCAATGGAACAGTCTCAAAAAAACAACCAACACAGCACCCAAATGGACCAAAATGAAACCCAGTAATCCAACAGAATCACAGCTCCCCATAACTGACCCCAAAACAACTCAATTGCCACCAAAATCAATCAAATGGAAACTCTGAACTTCAGCAACCAAGGATTCAACTTGAAAACTAAAAAATCATGCATAACAACTATCAGAGTTCACAATCTATTCAATGTAACAGTATTTTTCCCAATGGAACAGTAACTTCTCTAAAAAAAACTGAAAAATGACCTAAAGTACTGAAGATGCTCTCTTTTCTAGCTCTCTTCAGGTCTCGAAGAAGAACCCCTTAACCTGTGTAAAGCTCCTCTCATTTATACCCCCCAAAACAGACCCATTTGACAGCCTTTTTTAACACTTAGCCTTATTAAGAAATGTATTCCCCATCATATTCCCTGACAGCCCATTACTGGATGTCTAATTTTATTGTTTTAATTCAAAGTTATGGGTATCACATTTTTTAATCACATTCTTAAACCTCCCTATGTTATTATGTCTTGTTTCCCACTATCATTAAACAAATATATTAGTTTAATGGTACCTTAGTACCTTACTTTCAGACCACTTAAACTAACCATTTCTTCAAGTTTTGACACCCCAAATTACCCCTGTGATGCACTGAAATTGCCAGCCTAACCCAACCCCTTTAAACCTGTACCAAACTCCCACCAGCTATGACCAATTCATCTAAATGAGAGATCCTAACAATTGTCTAAATTGAATCCTAAGTAATCATTGGGACATTAGGGCTAGATTTAAACCCAGGTCAAATTCATCTCGGACCCCAAACAGGACATTGTGATTCCTCATCAAACTCACACAACAGCTTAAACTTGAACTCAGATTAAATCAAATAGCACCAAAACAAGAACCAAGGATTCAATGATTCAGAACACACTTATATTAAACTACTAAGGTCAAAATTTAAAAACCACGATTGACACAGATACAGGGAATGAACTAACACAATTCTAAATTAAACCTATACAAAAATGTAGGAACACTGAAAGTATATTGACGATGAGCCCTGAAGCTAAGGATCTAAGGATCAACACATAAGACACTCGACATCAAACCACTTTACGAGAACTACCAAACTTCAAACAAAAATGAACATGAATTAACCATGATACAACTGTGGAACTGGGTTCGAATTTAAACTAAGTTTCATCGGAGCATAAACACAATCAGATAAAGAAGAAAAGGAGTAGAAGGCGACAATCATAAGTAAAAGAATAGAAAACTTAGCTTAATTAAGCTCGAACACCAATTGGTAGATCTGATTTAGCCTCGAGACGGTGTAAATCGTCTATTCTTTGTGAAGAACAGAGAAAGTGCACCATCTCGAGATTGATCAGTCTTGGGGCGCCCACGGACTTGAGATGATGCCTCGGGGTTATTGGGGCTGGTTCAAGGCAGCGCCGCCATAGGGGAATCATGTGGTGGCGCTAGGGTTCTTAGTCTCGATTCATTATTCGAGAGTTTCTGGGGTGATTCGAGTGGAACTAGTGGCGGTTTAGGGGTGAGGTAGGTTAGGTGGTCATATGGTGGAAATTTTGCGTTAATTGGACAGGCTGGGGTGTTTGACTGATTCTTCGATTGAAGATTCGAAGGACTCAGGGATGATTTGAAGACAATGGAGTGGGGATTCAGAATGGGAAGGTCAAGAGGGACCTAGGGTGTAAAACTGGGGAGGTTTGGGATACTGGAATCGCCGTGAGGCGATTTCCGGTGGGCAGAGCACGGTGGTAAGGGGTGGTGGATTCGTTTGTCTCTGAGGTTTGGAGACAAAGAGGTGAGGGGGGATTTGGCTT
>MU747503.1:5068-15272 GCA_026770625.1 Nicotiana glauca
CACAGTTTATATACAGTTCAGATAATATCAAAGCGGTAAACATTTAGCACATTAAGCATGAAACATGTAGGAAAATCAGATATAACCAAATACAACAATTTATCTAAGCTCGAATTCTGAACCCTGAACAAAATATTCTGGGTTCTTTTCCCCAGCAGAGTCGCCAGAGCTGTCACACCTCCTTTTTACTATACCCCGCAAGGGCGTAAAAGAGTTTTTCCACTTAACGGACAATCGGAACGGGATTTAATTATTAATTATTCAGAGTCGCCACATGGGAGATTAATGGTATCCCAAGCCACCAGTTTTAATCCCAAACCGAGGAAAAATATGACTCTGTTAACAGTCTGCGAACCAGAAATCCTGAGTAAGGAATTCTGTTAACCCGGAAGAAGGTGTTAGGCATTCCCGGGTTCCGTGGTTCTAGCACGGTCGCTTAACTGTTGTATTTAATTTTATTTGATTTTAATACATGCTAGCTTATGTGCTTTTTTATTTGTAAACCGCTTTTATTATTATTTATTTTAAAAGAATTGCGACGTCGTGAAAACGCATTTCGAACCCCGTCGCAATCAATGCACCCGTGGTTATCAACACATTTTGACTTCGTCGAGATTTGGATTTGGGTCGCATCAATGCGCACCCGAGTTTAATGAAGTAAATTAATTAAATCGTGCCTAAAGGTTCTAACGTAATATATTTTGGGGAAGGCCATGAAATTCGCTAAACGGCCCTCCCAAATTCTAAGTAATTTTAATAACCAATTATTGAGAGCCTCACCTTTTGTATTTAATTGGGCGAGGCTCGTCTCATCATTTTATTAAAAGGCTAACTTAAGAGTAACTACAATTTTCTATTTATCAATTATATCAAAAAGAAATAAACTTAACTACGTGGGGATTGAATTACTAAGCAAAAATAAGAACTATATTTTTGTAGTCCAAACTCAACCAATGAGTTGGACCACCCGCGGGCTTCAAAACGGCCCAGTGAACCAGGCCCGTGACAGCTGATTTCTGCACTCAAACAATCAAGAGTGCCTGGGATCGAACCCCGTAGGCTGGACTGCATTCCAAATGGCACTCGTTAGAGCCAATGCCCACTGAAACGCATGCACCCTAAATTTAGCCAATCACATAATTATTTGTAACAAATGAAAACGCAATTGAGAACTGATATTAACAACAGTTTACAAGCACTAATAGCCCATTAATAGTGAGTGAAAATTGTCAAACCAACTCACAAGTAAGCTCAGGTAACAACTCAAACAAACCTCACACTTGGATGCATAATTCAAATCATAAATTAATCAAAAGTTTTTCAAATTGACTCAAGCTAACCTAAACGAGTGTTACTACTCAAATTTCCATTTCCAAATACAAATATCACCTTGGTTCAGTCCTGTTATTACACATCATAAGTTGTAATTGAAACTTAATTACACAATCATCAATTAATTGTTCAATACATCAACATTCTCTTCAGTCACAGGTGCAGCATTCATCTAATAAGATTATTTCACATGTGGACACAAAATAGAAATCAAATAGACTCATCGACTGTTTTGGATATATTTCTTCATTTGATTTTCAAATCGAATTCACATTGATCCTTCACAGTATGTACAAGGCCAGGAAAAGTACCTGGAAACGGAAATACAGCAAGAGAAAAAGGATCACCAGCAACTATATAGCAACAGGACAAGGCGATTCAGGCAACAACACTTTGAGTGAGTCAACAACAACAATAAACAACCCAGGAAATTGGAAATATAACCTAGAAATGTTTAAATCCACACGGAAACCACCAAATCCAGCAGGAATGATACCAAACCAACTCAAAACAGACCAACACACCTTTAAACCCAAAGCTAGGAGACAAAATACCAAAGAAAAAATCTGGAAATCACTCAACAATCAATAAAACAGTAGAAATATTTTTGGTTTTTTCTATTTCTGGATTTTTTTTAATTTTTTTTTATGCTTGAATTCAAAGGGCTAGTCTAAAACTGAAAATGAAGGAAAAAGAGTGTTCCTGTGGGATTTTTTTGGGGTTGCTCCTGAATACCTCCCTCACAAGGCAATTGCCATGTCCTTTTATAGGCAAACCATTTGCCTTTTAGTCCCTAAATTTTTTAACTGATTTTGCTAACTAACACCCCCTTTTTTATATTCCCTTACGACCCCCAACCTAGAAGCTTCTAAGGTATTCTAGCCTAACTTGAACCCCAAATGAAATCCCCTTTACTGACTAACAATTAGCTAACTTAACTACAAATTCCAGTAACTAAACGACCACACAGAATTGGGAGTCAGAACACAATTAAGCTCAGAACCTTAAACATGCATCAATTATTAAGATTAAACGATAATTGATGGCCATTAGACTACTAAACATGGCCCACTAAATCCCTAAGACTAAGCACAATAGTCTCAAATAGAAATAACAAAAGAAAAATAACACAGAAACAAAGAAGAAGATAGGACAAAGACAGACTTACTATAAATCCTTATTCGAACCAATTTGTTGGCCTTTGAACTCTATTGTTGGTTGATTCCTCACAAGAAGAGGTCCAGGGATACAACGGTACTGATTTGGGGCGGGTTGGTGCAATTAGGATTCCGGACGAAAAATTTCAACTCTAAATTCGAGCCATTCCAGCTACATTCGAGACACAAAGTTATGGGGGTTGTGTAGACGAAGCTCAGGCGGGTCTATGGTGTTATTTGGTGGTCGTTTGGCGTGACCAACGTCGTGGCCGAAAAATTTTTAAAGGAAGATTCGAGGACTTCTGGAGAGATTCAAAGGAAGCTAAGGGTGGGAATGGGAAGAGGGGAACGAGGCGAACCGGCGGTGTAAATTTGGGGGCCGTTGGCACAGGTGGCGTTTGCCGGCGGTGAGGGCTCCGGAGAAGTTTCGAGGGTTTGTACGAGGAAGAAGATACATTTTTTTTATTTAATTAATTTTCCCGACATTTTTATAATTATCCACCTGAAGCCCGCGAACCGTTGGATCAAGAGAAGATCAAGGGCTGTGATTGTCGCCTAAAACGACATCGTTTTGAACGTGGGGCAATTGGACCGGATGGGGTGACATTGGGCTTGGACTGGGCGTGTGACACTGTTTTGGGTTAGGGAAATTATTAAAAGAGCCCATTTGGCTTTGTATTTAGACACCCTTTATTTTATATTGTATTTTATTTACTTTGCTCTCGTATTTCATTTTCATTTTATATTTTTGTATTTTTTTATCTTGCATTTTTCTGAATTTATAAAAATGTAAAAATTAAAACCAATACTTAATAAAATTCGAGATTAAACTGTTCAACTCCTAAAATTACTTAAAATTCTACTTTAAAGATAAATGCAACATTTAACAATTAAAAGTGCAAAGAAACTATTTTTTGATTTTCTTAAATTTTTATTCTAAAACAAATTAATACCTAATTAATACCAAAATGTGAAATTAAATTCCTAATGCAAATGCATATTTTTATATTTTTAATATGAATTATTATGCAACCAATTAACACGAAATTCAACAAAATTCATAAAAATATAAAATTATTTTATTTGAAACTCTTAGAATAATTTGCTTAGGTCAAAAATCACGTGCTCACAATTGTAGTGGAAGAACCTTTCGCATCTCCTAAGCCACGAACATGGGTCTGCTTCAGT
Source organism: Nicotiana glauca (assembly GCA_026770625.1). NCBI lineage: Eukaryota > Viridiplantae > Streptophyta > Magnoliopsida > Solanales > Solanaceae > Nicotiana > Nicotiana glauca. The sequence continues at coordinate 8,746 of MU747503.1, forward strand.
TGCACCATCGAAATATGGAAACTCGACTCTTCAGGATTTTGGTCATCTGTTGGAGCACTATCTAAAATCCTTGCCTGAGTGGGTCCCAACTGGTCCATCAATAGATCAAATTTCTTTGCCAATTCGGCCAATTTGGCATCAATGGTATCACTTTTTTTGCGAGTTTCCAGAATGTGACTTTGTAGTTGATTTTCCATTTACTAAAAAATTTCCTCCATTATTTTGGCTCGAGTTTCTGTAACTGTCATCTTGTATTGGGGAAAGGAGCTCTAATACCAATTGTAATGTACTCAAATAAATAAGAGAATAGTGACACGACGGAATTTTTATCATTGAATTGGATGTCTCAATCAATAGTACAACAATTATTGAATTTCAACTAGTAACTAGGGTTTGACGCCACTAATAAGCTTCCACCTGAAATGAAGAAGGAAGATGATAATTAAGAAGGAGAGAGAAGAATCGAGAAGGATAAGAAATGAGATGAAAGGAATAACAAAAAATTACTGGTCAAAAACTAACTCTTTAGTCTAGTTGGAAGGTTGTTATACAGTTGGCCCATAACAACTTGTAGCCCAATAGATCACCACCATTTCTTTATTAATTAACTATTAATTTTAGCCATTGTTTAGGATGCTGATACTTGTATCTAAAGCCTCCACGTATCTTCTCTAATCTAATCTCCTTACACGTGTAATATCTTACTTATACACTAATATCTTCTTTCCAAATTCATTTCCGACCTTATTCGATATTATCTAAACCTTAACACTGTTACATCTTAGTAATTTTGATGTTCTTAAATCTTAGTGTCTATTTGTTTCCTGTTAATGTCCGTTGAACTAATGTTGTGCCTGGTTGACACTAAAGGGGAGCGATGAAGAGGATAAGACCCTAAAAGAGGATGGTAAAATAATCGAGGATATGTAATCATTGTGAATTCGTAGAAATAATTAAGTAACTGAGTTTTTTCCTTCTATTTTTATTCAATTCATATTATAATCCACAAGTAATATGTATGGAACTGAGGGTTTATGAAAACAAACTCTCTACCTCACACAAGGTAGGTAGGGATAAGGTTGCGTATACCCTTCCCTCCCCTCCCCAAAGGCCTAATTGTGGGATCATAATTGGTATATATATTATTGTTGTTTGTAAAATACAGGGTAATTGTATTAATTTAAAGGAAAAGGTGTAGAAACCCCTTTGAGTTTGTCTCACATTTACTGTTACATACTCAAACTTTGCAAGTATCCTATTACCTCATAAACTATTATAAAGTGGAATAACCGCACCATTAAAATATCATAACCACATATTTTTTGGGTGGTGGAATACACGCGTTGTATTTTACCACTTAAATCATTTTTTTTACTTCTCGTTATTATTTGTTCTACTTTCATCGACTTACTCTCTAATTCTAGAGTTTTATCATACGATCACGGGCTTCACATTTTGATTCAATAGTTAGTATTTTTAGTTGGATCTTTGTTGTTGCTGCAAAAGGGAGATGGACCGGTGAAACTGAAAGTGAAGGATGTATGGATCCTCCCTTATAATATTTGAGTCAAGATAATACTAAAAAAGGAATTCTCGAGTCGTCGTTAGTCGAGATGGGGGAAGAAGCACCAAAGTCCTTGGCCGAAGTGGAGACTTGAGCCGTAGTCGAGATGTCAACGAGAGTCGAGATGACAGTAAGGGTCAAGGTCGGGGTTAAATATCGTTGATAAGAGTTGTAACGACTTGTTAGTCAGGATAGGGTAATAAAAAAATTATTCTAGTGGATATACTCTGCACTTGCAGTATTAGGATTTCTAGGAATATGTCCCATATATATAGAAAAAGAGATAATGATAGGGCCATGCAATATTCACTTGTAAGAACTCACTTTGGCAAAAAGATTCTCTCTCTCTTGCTAAGATACAAACACCATCTTTTTACTAAGATTCTTGTTTTATACTATTCTATACTTTTCCATCAAATCTGAGGATAACTCGAATATTCAAGGATTTATCTGTCATTCATCATTGTCAGGAGGAACATCCTCCATTTCATCCTTTATTGGGCGAATCACTCCTCTTATTTACTTAGATGCCATTTATTGATATTCATTGCAATTGAATGCTACATAACTCATACTTTTTGAAATAGTTGTTGCATGTTGTCATTACTATCTGGCCTAGCCCATCTATTGTTTATTGCACCCTTGAAAGTTTCGTCTAGAAATATTATTGTTAACTAAGTTTAACCCCTAATTACATAAATTTAATTATTTGAACCAAGATACGTATTTTTGGTCAAATATTTGGCGCCGTCTGTGGGGATTTCTTAGTTAAAACTTTTAGTTTCTTCTAGATCTACAACTAGCACGAATCATTAACGTAAAAAAATGCAAAAACAGTAATTCCTTTCTTTGTGTACACAAATCCAACATGACAGGTAACCGAGAGGAAAATACGAGAATAATAAGTGACATCCTAACCAAACACATGAACGTCATCAATGAAAGCTGTGAAATAGTAGACAAAGGCGCGACGCCCAGTGCCTCCCCTAGGCGAGATGGGTCACCGCCCCCTCACTGCAGCATTACAAAATCATATGGTAAGGGAGCCTCCACATCTGTGGGGAAAAGACGCCCCCAGCTATAAAAAGGTCCCCCAAAACGTGGATAGCAGACACGCTAACCAGCGTACTCAATAAGCCCGCTCGATACATGACTACGAAAAATTCAAGGACTTGCATGATACAACAAGCGGACGAGCAATGTAACCAGTCTTTTCCTCCAATGATAGGTATTACTCACAATGTCATTGATAGTGTAGGTGATAATGCCCTTGTAGACATTTTGAAAAGGATAGAAGAAATGGAGAATGAAAACAAGGCACTCCAAAATCAAATGAAAGAACACCAAGAAAGGGTCGACAAAATACCGGGCGCCCCTAAGTTGTTGCCGAAGAGGGATGCTGGCTGGTTCGTCAAAAAGCTGTACAGTGATGATGCAGCCCCACATGATATACCAAAAACCTTTAAAATGCCGCCTTACCTCAGGATATATGACTGTCGACGCCCCCTTTTTCCCTAAAGAGCGAAATCGGATTCACGACATTTGGGAGGACAACTCTTTTCCCACTTTGGGAATTGGGTTTTTTGAGAGTTTGAGAGTCTCCACCTAATGATTATAGTGCATTAGGACACTTTAAAAAGAAATAAAGATAGAAAATCAGAGTTCGGGTAAGGGCTTGAAATTATCTCGAGGGGAAGGTGTTAGGCACCCCTCAAGATCTACTAGTGTGATTTTCAGCCATGCTACAATTGTGACTTTAAATGCAAGAAAACAAATAAACAAACAAGCATTGCAAATATGGGAAATGGTTACAAATAAGAATGGGAAATTTGGAAGGAAATAGTTTTTGTGATTAAAGAAGAGATACAAGTAAGGGATTAAATAATTGGTACGAGTAATTTGAAAGAAGTACAAGGAACGGAAGTTGAAGACTGGACAGCTTTTAAAAAATTTGAAAAATTATTAAACTAATAAAGGGAAAAAGGGGGGTCCTAGGTTTATACATTACATGGATAATTCTCACAACACCGGCACCTGATTGTGCACATAGTGTTATTGTGTAATCATCATCTCCATGTCTACCCTTCCCACCCCGTTAAGGTATTTAAACGCGATTAGTCTCGTTTACTTGTTGCATGCTAGTACCCGTCCCATTCTATCAGTCCGGGGGTATCGGGACTTCTAATCCTAAAGGGGAAAGAAGGGATATAGGCATATAGGGAGTTCAAAGGTAAAAATTCTAATTGCGACATACAAAAACAAGTAACAGATATAGGGATGAACAAGCAAATAAGTAAGGCTCAAGTAAACCCCTTAACCAAACAACACTTAGTTTAGCATGTCTTGCACATACTGATTTGGTCTTCAAAAATTAAGCAGCGAGCGGATTGGTTTAATACATACGTTTAGACAGAAAGTTTGCATTAGGCAACTTGGATCCAATTGTCGGAAGTTAAGGTATTTTAAGCGAGTGATTTAGAAAATACTGGTTAAAGAAGTAATTGCAGAAGAGTTTTTGAAAAGGAAGTATAGATTGCAGCAAGTTAAAAAATGAGTGTTAAAGAAAGGTAGGCAGACTGCCTGAACATAGAAATTATTGTAAAGAATTTCAGAGAAAAAGGCAGAACTTTTAAGAAAAAGAACGAACTGCAGAACTATATTTAAAAGATGAGTTCAGGAAACCAAAGTTTAGTAGGAAAATGTTTAGGCAGAACATTAAGAAAAAACTGTTTCAAAGATGCAGATTTGAAGAACTTAAAAGTATACTGGTCCAAAGGGTTTATTAAAAGATGGAGGCTTTTGAAAACGTTACTGAATTAAAACGTTTAAGGACCAGTTAACATACTCCTATTGCTTAAAACGAATTAATCGTGTTTGATATAAGATCCTATAAGCATGATATCTACATTCGATTTTTAGAATTTTTATTGAATTGATGAAAAAGATGATTGTTTGATTAACGCTATAGCTTGCCTAATGAATATGCAGTCCTAAAGACATGATTTCTATATGCATTGATTTACATGAACATTAAAGTCTTATAGGCAAGATTTTCTAATTGTGTGCAACATAACTAGACATTAAACTTTATAGGCATGGTACCTAGGTGACTTGTAGCGTAATTAAGTGTTAAACCCTATAGGAATGGCATCTAGGTGACTGAATTAAAATGTTAAACAGACCTATAGGCAAGATGTCTAGTAAGGAAATTAAAGTCTTAAAGACATGATATCTACCCTTTTATTGATGCAAGAAGATAGACCCCTACCACACCCTTTTTTACTACATCCCCCAAGTTTCATACAAAGATTATTTACAAATCAAACTGAAATTAAAGATACATCAAAAGCTAACAGCTGGATCCAAGCAGCCTAATTCAATCTTGATGTCCAACAACATGCGTTTAACCAATTCCGAGATCCAGATTTCCAAAGCCTTCTCTTATCCGAAGTGTTTCAGAGTTCCAAGGAGCCTCAAGGGCTCCAGGCAGTGCTTACACTCTGGATAACAAATTAGAACAGAATAGTGCAGTGTGGAATAGCCAACCTTCAGGCATCCAAGTTCAGAGGGAGCTCCAGGGTCCCAAAGCATGGCTTACCAAAGGGGACAGAACTTAGAACTAGGAATAAGTGCAAAGTGAGAGAGGGTTTGGGAACCATAGCAAATGGTAGTCATGCCCAGCCATGGGTGTAGACTGGCATACCCCTGACCAGTTGCTTGGTCCAAACAAATTAAGAGCAGACCTTAGAGGTCAAACCTGAGTCTGGATGGTGATTACGACACCACCAGACTTGAGTCAAGGCTCAGCACATAAAGGGAGAAGGGAAGTAGGAATTGATTGAGTTAGAGGTTCAAAGGAACCTAGTTCAAAGTCATAGACAGCAATGTGAAATGCTGCTATGTCTTGAACTACAACTCTCATACAAAGGGGTAAAAGGAAAGGGGTTCACATGAGAAAAGATCACACAGAGTTGCAGAATCATGATGAAGGAAAGCATAACAGCCTAGAAACAGACACATGGTGAAAGAAAGCATAACATGCTAGAAAATAAACACATAGTGAAGGGGCATTATTTAACTAAGAATGACATACCAGATGCAAAGTACTAGAATAGCAGGATAATAGAGTAAGCAGACAGCAAGAGATCAGCAGGAGCAAACTCAAGTCTTCAGCAAATACTTGAGAGTTCAAAGGGAACTTTGATAATGTTTCAGAAAATAAAGGGAGAAGAGGAGCAAGGTGCTCAATACTATAAGTGAGAAAAGCAATTTTGATTGTGAAAGAGTGCAGAAAAGTTGTATTTCTGAATGCAGAAGTAATGTAGAGAAAGTAGTGAATTGAGAGTCTGTGTGTCAAGCTTGTTAAGCCCTTTTTTTTCAAGTGCAAAAGGGTGGCCCCTTTTTATAGTGCATAAAATGAGTAGAAAGAGGTAAGAAAATAACTTTGAAAATTAGTTTCAATGATTTCCCTTCAGTCAAGGGAATTAATTTCAAACGGGTAGGATAATTAAGGAAAGGGTTTGGTTCACAGTACAATAAGGGTAGATACACAAAACATTATTTAAGGGAAATAGTTCGATAGTACACAGTTTGGACCAAATAAGGAAAGACAATCAATTAGCAGTCAGTAAAATTAGGGCTTGAGTCTTAGCTCGAATGAATCCAGCCAGGAAAGGTGAAGAGAAACTTAATTTAAAGAAAATCATCAACAATCAATCAAACCCTTTTGAAAAGGGACTCGGAATCAATCACAGGCTGGCTAAAGGCCTTTTGAAAGAGGAGAATTTGTCATATAAAAAGCATACAGAATGCACAAATAAGAGAACATTGTATATAAAAAAAAATCCAGGATTATAACAAAAGGTCGAGTCCAATTCATAGACTCTAAATGAGTTCAAGAGAGAACCCTAGGGTTCTGACATAGAACCCTAGTCTGAACACCCGCTCAAACTTGTCAAAAACC
>MU747503.1:40850-53770 GCA_026770625.1 Nicotiana glauca
ATATATATATATATATATATATATATATATATATATATATATATAATTTTTACAATTAAGTTATTAAAAAAATATGAATTTACAGTTGACGACATGGATGCGACTAAGTTAATAATTGTATCAACACACATAATTAGTAATTTGTACAATTATATTATTAAAAAATATGAATTTAAATTATATAAAAGCATATAATTATTAATAATAGTTTGGTACCACAGGCCTCAAAATATTGAGCCCGAAACTCATAGTTATATATATATGTATGTATATATATATATAATTTATACAATTAATTTATTAAAAAATACGAATTTAAATTATAAAAAAAATACATAATTATCGAGCCCGTGAAATGCCTTTCTTTTAGTAATGGTATGGCCATGTTCCTGGTGGACTGCTGTAATGCACCCTTTGATTTTATACCTTGTGGACTATTCGATGTGTGGAATAAGAACAAGAGAAATCAAGTCAATATCCAAGTTGAAGTGATTCCCGTTGAATGTGTTCATTTCGCATGTGTAGGTGGGAATGTAGTTACCCACTTTTCACATACCTGTCTTCTTCTTGGTCGCACGCAACATCCAATTACATGGCCAAAACCACCTGGGTGAACAACCTTGTATAACGTCGGACTTGACTCCCATACCTGCATCTCATGACACTCTTTTACGTTGTGCATTTTACAAGCCCTGCTTAGGCGCGCTTTATCAGGAAAAAGCATCCCCTTTGCAAGCACCGTTGGTCTAGACTCATCCCACATTGCTGTCCGGATTTCACCAAAATTCCTTGTGAGAGCTTTCATATCCGGAACGAGTGGCAAGTTATCAATGTAAAGAATCTCTCTTGAATGAAACATTACTTCGGACTCATACTCTCTTCGTCAAGGGGGGTCTCTCTTCAAATCAGGTCCTTCCTCCTCATCCTCTGCATCACCATCCTCATGAGGAAAGGGTGTCTCGTCTCCGGATTCATCCGCATTGTTATCGTAATCACTGTTCTGTTCCTCACTCTGTGCATCTGCCAGATCCCGATATAATACATCATTTTCGGACAATTGAGTGAGTTCAACTTGCTCGTTTTCACTACACAATCAACAAAAATATAAGCTACTAAATTAATAAATGCTTTCCATATGGCTGTATCACTTCACTTAGAAGTTATAATATGATAAAATTCCATTATACACGTTTTCAATTAGGTGATGACTACCGGATGGGCCACTTGTAAAACTCATATCCGGCTGATATCCCCTATTAAATATATGAGCGTTAATACAAATTCAGTACAACAAAAATATACATAATTAACACAAATAAAAATTGAAGTTTACCACTCGTCTTGTGAGTTATGGAAAGCAGGGTATAAATTATTTTCTCACTGCTCATTCACCGGCAGTGATAAGTTTAAATCAAAGAAAACTCTTTCATCCGGAACCTGTCCGGCAAAAACTGTTCTAGAATAACCACCCGATGACTGGGGGTTATCTCTACTACACACAACCTTATTTTTTGGAACGTCTTCGACCTTCACATACATCCATATCCAACATTGTGACTACAAGAAATTCCCAATATTCGTCCGGAGTCCTCAGAAAATCACTCAAAGTTTCATCATCGTCGATGTCAAACTCCGAGTAAAAAGCAACCTCTTGCGGAGTGACGAAATATGGATATCTTCCAGTCACTTTAAGTATCACTGAACGTTTCCTCACACTCATTTTTTTGCTTAACAACGATATCAATGTATCGTACTCCATTGCAAGTGGCAATTTAACATGACACTTAGTAGGTAACTGTAGCCCACAGAGTTATTCTCCATCACAACCTCACCCCCCTAATATAGTGAAACTCTTATCCTACGCTCTTCAGACATAATGAAAAACTGCTGGAGAATTTAACAACAATAGACGTTTTAACGAGAGTTAAATTTTTTTTGAATGAATTTCTATATGATTCTAACCTCTTTATATATGAAATGGCTAGCAGAGAAGTTTTTTTTTACATATATAGCACCAAATTAGTTAACACTATACACTTTTAAATTATTTAACTTATAAATTATTGGTGGGGCCAGGAAAAAAGAGTATAGCGCCAGATATTATGGCGCTATACCTGCACGGTGTCAGCTTTTGCAGTATAGCGCCACAATACCTGGCGCTATACTTAACGGTCCAATTACTGTTAATATATAACGCTAGGTATTGTGGTATTATATATAAAAATGTAACTTTTTTTTAACACTTATTTGTTTACTTTGAGTTCCAAAGGAACCACATTTTGATTCCGGACTCCAATTGTCCCTCCCTCCAAAACAATCACATGTTCTGCCGACCATCTTAACTTCCCCTGTTCCTCCTCTTCATCCTATGAGATGTAAATATTTTCTCTACTCATTTATTATTTCACCGAAAAGTAGAATCCTAGACACAGATTTCAGGAAACAAAAGTAAAAGCTGTTCCTATTTATCTTCTTTACCCTATCTTTTTATTTTCCTTTTCTCTGCAAAATCTCCAGATAGTGCAGTGGCATGCTCAAGGGTTTTTGTTCCATGGTAAGTATACATTTTTGGACATGCAAAAAAGGCCTACCTTTTCTGAGTTTCTCTTTACATGTCTGTAAAAGGTTCCAACTTTTCACCTGTTTTTGTTAGCCTGAATTTTTCAGCTGCATAATCATGCGTAATTCTGTTTGGGGGCTGAGGAAATTGGTCAATTTTTTACTCTCTGGCTCTCTCTTTGGTCCAAGTGACAAGTTTGATGTTTTGGGTGATTGGGTCTCTGATTTTTGTTAGAGGGTCTTTTTCCTTTTTGGAAAAAAATTCCAACTTTTATGTAAAGCAATTTTAATTTTTTCTAGAAAACTTTTCTATAGCTAAATTTGGCAATATTTCCTAGGGCAATGTTGCTTCGGAAAGATTATATTATCGTGTTTTTTTGTTATATCTTCACGATTTTGTCAAAATTACTTTTTTCGAGCAAAGATTTTCTTTCTGTTACAGCACCTACTTTATGTGCTTGGAATTAGCTCGGAAAATTTCATTAAATAATAATAGAGGTGTCAAAATGGTAAGAAACAGTTATCCACCCTTATGGATACCATTTAAAAACAGGTCGAATAGGGATAAAGAACCATATTATCCACTTAGAAAATGGTTAATCAAATGCTAATGTGTTTAACTTTTACATTTGTAAAGCCTCAAATTGGGTTCCTTAAGTGTGTGGAAGACTAAGAATTCTATCATAATTGATCATATTTAAGTAGCCATGGATAATATGGATATCCATATTATCCGCCGGATAACCCCGTTTTTATCCGTCTCAAATAAGGGTCGGGTCGGATAAATTTTTACATTATCCGTTTTGACCCTCTCATATCCGATCCGACCCCGACCGTTTGCTGCCCCTAATAATAGTAATATAATGAGTTGTAAGCATTTTACTTTCGCCTATCATTCTTTGTATTGGTAAATTTTGAGGATAAATGAGAAGATTCTCTGATACTTGGAATCTAAGTAGACTCCTACTTTTGGTAGGAGAATTATAGCATACGCGTAAATTAAGTACAGTACTATATAGTGACTTTCTAACTGACCTACTAGGTTTTGCATACGCATAATACATGTATTCGTTTAATATTTGAATACGGTAACATAATAAACCTACGCTGTATATAGCACTACTTTTCCTTAGTTTGAACTTAGCAGTCTTAGGTTTCCCTCTACTAAACCAGTAACAGAGATAGTCAAGGAAAAGGTGAGATATATACATGCATGGTTATGTGTATGAATGATGTGCTTGAGTCCTTGTTCAATGGAGCCATTGTATAGTTATACAAGGTCATCAAAATTAATTTTTTATCTATATATAATAAATGTTGAATCTCCTCTGTCTTGGTGTATTTACTTGTTTATATTTTGAATTCCCTTGGTAAAATCTTGGCTCTGTTAACGCGTTTTCCACTTGCTTTGACCTATTCTTGTTTACAATATTGGTTTGGGTATGAATATCTTTTGTCATGGTATATACTTCTAATTCTTTTTGGGTATATCTCAGAATATTAATATGGTTGAACAAAAATGTTGGGATGACATTCCCATGGGGCCTATCGTCGATGAAGACTTTGAAAGCTTACTCAATAGTTTGGACTTTCCCTTGGAAAGTTTGGAAGACGACAGCGGCCTCGGTGGAGATTGGGATCCTAGCCTGTACCAATTACTAGGGCCAATCCCTGCGGATGCACTTATGGCGTTACCTCCAATGTCCCGTGGCGATAATGCCAATGGCTGTTTGAATGCAGCTGTGAGTTTTAACTTGGACAGCATATATGCCCTTTTTTCTTTATTAATTGTTTCTTTGGTTTTCAAATACGTGTTTTGCTATCCACTTTGCTATAGGGAAGCATCCCTTTCTCGAATAGAACAATTTGATTTGATTTTTGGTAAGTAAGAAGGGAGAGTTGCTTTACCTGTCCCTATGTCCTTTACCTTAATTTTCCCTCCCAGCCTCCTCAATGTTCCAATTTTTAATACAAATGGAGGTAATGGCATTCTTGCTTGGAAATCCAAAGCTAAACAACAGCCATGCAATCTTGATATTATGTCCTTACTTGGTAGCGAAATATAAAGAATAAATCTGTCTTGTCATAGTTGTAATGACACTAAATTTGTTTCATTTACATAAATTGTAGTGCTTTAGTGTTATAGGAGGAAAAAGACTTGAAATTGTTTCCCACACATAGAGGTTTTAAATGTTCAGTTTAATATCTTGCTGAATGATGCTATATAACATTCTGTAATAGTCATCCCTGCTTTTTTACATGATGTAGCTTGGTGAGTCTTGCGCGTTGATCTGCTGGTGACATTCTCTTATCTTCATGCTTGTCTTAAGTGTCTCTCTAGGTCTGAAGTAATGGAACTAATCTCAATCCCCGAGCTAAATGATACGAAGCTCTTCTTTAACCTCTTAGTATTATGCAGTTGTTCAAATTCAAATTTGCTCTCCTCTTTGTTGAAATGCTTATTATAGACATGCAAACCATCACAGCGTGTTCAAAACTTATTAGTGACCTGCAGCACATTCGATTGGCATGTTGTTTTTTGCCTCGAATTTTAAGGCTAATATGAGAAAGTTTGGAAAACTGAACTCCCAAACTTCTTTAGGTCTTCTGTTTCTAGTTTTCTTTTTGTTGAACACTTGTAGTTAACTCTTAGAGAAGTAGCATTCCTAGACAAAAATAGCTTTTGATTTATGTAGAAGAAATTTCTAACTTGGTGTTATCCTATCAGAATGAATTTCCTGAGGCCCAAGGAACTGTTCTATTCCAGACACCAAGCCCAATTTCTGTTCTTGAACACAACAGCTCCTGCTCTGGTGGAAAGAGCACATCCTCCAATTTTGGCACTAAAGGCCGTCGCTCTAAGCGTGCACGATCATCAACTTCGAATCCGTGGATTTTGATGGCTCCGACATCTTGTACAGCTTTTGCAGCCAAGAAGAATTCTGATGCCAAAAAGGGAAAGGAAAAGAAGAGGAGAAAATTGTCACAGCAATCGAGTGTCATGGATTCTAGTTTATTTAAAAACTGCACACATTGTGAAGTAACAAGGACACCACAATGGAGGGAGGGACCATTGGGTCCAAAGACACTATGCAATGCCTGTGGAGTTCGTTATCGTTCTGGCCGACTACTCCCAGAGTATCGGCCTGCTGCTAGTCCCACATTTGTTCCATCTTTGCATTCAAACTCTCACAGGAAAGTCATAGAAATGAGAAGAAATGCAGTTCAAGGTGATGTACTGGAAACGAAGAGAAGCTTTTCCAATGTGACTGAACCAAAAATTTGTTCCTCTGAATATCTATTTGTTTGATACATGCATATTGAAGAGATGGCTATCCTTTTAGTTAGATGGTTATTCTACTTCATTGTTTTATTCTGCACTGGTAGGTTCTGTGGTATGGTGAGTATTCAGGTTAAAAGTTGTGTACAGAAATGGAGTTGTAGGTTAACATAATTGTTAAAGCCCGATTGAAGGCTGATGGTGCAGTTCTCTGATGTAAAAACTACAAGTAGATGAATAGATGCTTAGGTACTTCACCTTTATATTTTCTTTTGGTAGAGGTCTCCATGGGAACATGGTCCCTGGGAATTCTGACCCCAACTTGTTTTTGGAGTGGATTCTTTGGACTTAATAGCTACTACAAGGTAAGGGACTGATTATCTAGAGGCCTAAAGAATTTGAGGACCAATTGTTAATTTGATCTAAAATGCTGGGATTATTTCATGAATGTTACTCTCAATCTCACTCTATAATAATAATTAAAAGAAGCTAGAGTAAGACTTAAGCTCCAATTGTGATATAGCAAGTACTATGATTGGTAATACATAATCACACCTCAATTTATTAATCATAGTATACTACTAATATAATTTAGTGTAAATATTAGGTATAAGCACTTTTTCGGTTCACTTTTACGAACGAGGACTCCTATATCTCTTGTTCGCCTTGATCGGACTCTGACCGCATAAGGAAGAATGATGGGTCTTTAACAACAACCGTCCAGTGTAATTTTATTAGTGGGGTATGGGGAGAATAATATGTACGCAGACCTTACCCCTACCCCGAGGCAGAGAGATTAGTGGGGTATGGGGAGAGTAATATGTACGCAGACCTTACCCCTACCCCGAGGCAGAGAGATTGTTTTCAGGAGACCCTCGGCTCAAGAAGACGACAAGAGACGATATATTAGTACCATCAATAGAATCATAATAAAATACCAACAATATAGGAAATACGAAATAGATAGGAAGTACAATAATAACCGATGGATAAAGGTAGGGATAAGGTCTGCGTGCATACTACCCTCCCCAGACCCCACTTATGGGATTTTACTGGGTTGTTGTTGTTGTTGTTGTTCCTCCTAACCTACAACCTTAATGCTCGACCTCCACAATACCTTGTCAAGGGCCATGTCATTAACAGGGCTCCTAATTGACCGCTACAACTTAGGGAATATTGATAGATCTCTAATAAGGAGCCTAACTGATGAGGCATTTTATACCCGCTTTTTGGGTCACGTTTTAACTTGTAACCGCTTTGCAAAAAAATGCAAGCGTACCCACTTTTTTCCGTAGCTTCATCATATGGACCTGAAGTAGCAAAGACAATCACGCAAACTTCAGCATTTTAGTAGACGGGCCTGAAGTATCAAAAATTGTTGAACCAAGTGTGCTGAAGTTTTTGTTTGTAATTGTTGAACTTAAGCATTCTAGTGCTGAAGTTTTGTTCTCTATTAGCTGAAGTTTTTATTTGTAAGTGCTCAACTTAAGCATTATAGTAGCTGAAGTTTTGTGATGCTGAAGTTATTTAGTTCATTTGTAAAAAATTATGCATCAAATAAGTTGAAGTATTTTTTGTCCTGAATTCATTAGTTTTGTCATAAAGCTTTTTCAAAAATTTCAGCAAAAGATGCTGAAGTTATTTAGTTCATTTGTAAAAACTTCAACACTATATAAGCTGAAGTTTTTGAAAAAGCTTTCTAACATACTAGATAAATAATCACCTTATTCTTTCATAGTATATTACTACTATAAAATAATCAAATTACCAACAGTATCTAAATCATAAATTTTAGAAACAATAAACGTGAAAAGAATAGAATTATCATGAAAAGAATCACTAAGTGTGAACTTAAACTTTCCATATGTGGAAATATTCATAAATTATTGTCTACTAACTTACGTAATTATTTATAATTTATTTTAAAATAATATGATAAATATACTTATGACAATCATCCCATGAACTGAAGTTTCATAGTAGCATCAATAGCAGCAGAAGAAAGAAGAAGTAGAAGAAAACGAATGAGGAGGAGAAAGGGGAATGAAGTTGTTTAAAAAGTGGGTACAAGTTAAAACTTTTAAAAAAATTGGGTATATATTAAATGGGGGCGACCAAAGTGCAACTTTTACCTAACTGACCATCAGAAGGCCTACTTATTTTTTGGGACTTTTCCATATTACTTCAAGTTTGATTACCTGGGAGAAATTCAAAAATAGCCAGATTTACAAGTGGTAATTCAAGAATAGCCACAATTTCAAAAGTTATCGAAATTTAGCCACTTTTCATGTAAAAATAAATCTGAACGAAAACATTGATCAAAATTCGGAATATACTTCAGTATAATATACTGGAATTCCAGTATAATATATTGGAACTGCAGTATAATATACTGGAGTCCCGGTATACTTTGCTGGAACTCCAGTATATTATGCTGGAGCCAGCAAAGTATACCGATCCAACATAATATGATGGAAGTTCATACATAGGTACACCGAACTTCATTATATTATGTTGGACCGGTCTCTATTGCAGCAACAAGAAAATGTGGATTTATAGCCACTATTTTGCTGCAACAGAGATCGTTCTAACATAATATACTGGAGTTAGGTGCACTTGTGTATGAACTTCCAGCATATTATGCTGGAACTCCAACACACGAAAAATTCCAGCATAATATACTGGAGATTCGAGCACTTGTGGATGAACTTCCAGCATATTATACTGGACCGGTATACTTTGCTGGAACTCCAGTATAAATTATACTTATGCTGGAACTCCAGCATAATATACTGGCGTATTTTCTGGGTTTTGAACAATATTTTTACTCATGTTTATCTTTACATAAAAAGTGACTAAATTTCGATTACTTTTGAAACTGGCTTATTTTTGAACGACCACTTGTAAATTTGGCTATTTTTGAATTTCTCTTCACTAACTTGGCAAATACTGACTATTTTTGAATGACCGTTTCGAAAGCTGGCTAGCCTGTGTTATTTTGACGAATTACCCGGATTCTCTATAATTTGTTATTTACCAGAATTCTTTACAATTTATATAAATTCCAATATGTTAAGAATAGAATTCTATTTGGAGTGAATGTCTATCTTGTAGAGAGTTTTACTTTGCGACTAAGTTATTTTTTTCCTATAAATAGAGGGGTCTTACCCCATTGTAAATCATCCCAAAATTCAATAAGAATTTTCTCTCTCTCTTTCTCTGCAATATTGCTCTTGTTCTTTTATTATTTTATAACACGTTATCAGCACGAGACTCTACCGTCTCAAGAATCTCTTTGAGAAGATTATAGGTAATTTGATTTGAAAAAAAAAATTACCTATAAAATAAGCAAGTAAAACGTAAGATTTCAAGAATATTAACACAAAATTTCCTTGAAAGATTAATTTCTCGTGTTTTGAATTTGGGCTAGTTATTGAGGATGAATCTTGGGAAATATTTGTCAGAAGATTACATTATTAAATTATAATGATATCATATCTCTTACTGTTCACGCAAATCATATCCCCTTTATGTGTATAGTCATGCAGAGACAACAAACATTTTTTTTATGCGCAATTCTCATAGAAATTTTGATACATAAGTAAAGGAGATTTAGTTTACACGCATACATATATAACTGACACATGTGTGTGAATATTATTAAAAGCACTATATAGCAGTATTTTTATTCCGTGTTTATGATAATAGTAAGATTTGTTCCCCCCCCCCTGAAATTACTAATATTTATTCATATATTTCTTTTGTATATCAAACAATTGGAAGCAAATATGGATATCTCACAAAGCAAACTTGGATCAAAGTTCAATTGTAAAAATATTTGTTTAGTTGATTCATGTACAACACATATAATACTCAAAGAGAAGAAATATTTCTCTCATTAAATATGTATAAGGCGGATGTTACTACAATTTTTGGTAGTAGTAAATTAATTGAAGGCTCTGGAAGAGCTACTATAACTCTGCCTAAGGGAACAATACTTATCATAGAGAATGCAATGTTCTCCTCCAAGTCCAAGAGGAACTTGTTGAGTTTTAAAGATATTCGCAGAAATGGATATCATATTGTGAAAATAGATGAGAATAATCTTGAATATCTCATCATTACCAAAAATGTCTCTGGCCAGAAAAGGGCTATTGAGAAGTTCCCATCTTTGTCTTGTGGCCTGTATTGGACAAGAATTAGTGCAATTGAGGCACATTCTATTGTAAACCAAAAGGTTACTGATTCCAATACTTTTGTACTTTGGCATGATCGATTGGGACATCCTGGATCAATTATGATGAGACGAATTATAGAAAACTCAAATGGGCATCCCTTAAAAAATTTAAAGATTCTTTTAAATGATGAATTTTCTTGCACTTCTTGTTATCAAGGCAAGTTAATTATTAGACCATCACCAACAAAGGTTGGAATTGAGTCCCCTGCGTTTTTGGAACGTATACAAGGGGACATTTGTGGACCTATTCACCCACCTAGTGGGTCGTTTAGATATTTTATGGTCTTAATAGACGCATCTTCTAGATGGTCCCATGTGTGCCTATTGTCATCTCGCAACCTCGCGTTTGCAAAATTAATGGCACAAATAATTCGATTACGGGCACAATTTCCCGATAATCCAATTAAGTCTATTAGACTTGATAATGCTGCTGAGTTTTCATCCCAAGCATTTAATGATTATTGCTTATCAATTGGGATAAAAGTGGAACATCCTGTAGCTCATGTTCACACTCAAAATGGTCTTGCAGAGTCTTTAATTAAACGTCTGCAATTGATAGCAAGACCGTTACTCATGAAAACGAGGCTGCCCACTTCTGTTTGGGGTCACGCCATTTTGCATGCAGCAATGCTAGTTCGTCTCAGACCGACAAATTATCATAAATATTCCCCGTTGCAATTAGTTTTGGGTCATGAACCTAATATATCCCATTTAAGAATTTTTGGATGCGCAGTATATGTGCCTGTAGCACCACCATATCGCACCAAAATGGGTCCGCAAAGAAGGTTAGGAATATATGTTGGGTTTGAATCGCCCTCCATTATTCGCTACCTCGAACCATTGACGGGGGATTTATTTACTGCACGATTTGCAGACTGTCGATTCGATGAGACACTTTTCCCAAAATTAGGGGGAGAAGTTGGTGAAACCAAACGGAAAATTTTGTGGAAAAATCCATCATTATCTCATTTTAATCCACGTGCCTCTATTTGTGAAAAAGAGGTACAAAAGATTATTCATTTGTAGAGAATAGAAAATCAAATGCCAGATGCATTTACGGATATAAAATGGATAACAAAATCACATATCCCTGCGGATAATGTTCCAATCCGTATTGATGTTCCTATTGGACAATCTTCTAGTGTCATAGCTAATGAGTCAAAAGCACGCCAATCAGTGCTCCGTTGATATTAGCTGGTGGCACCCCGGCTCTTGGAGCAATTACAATATCATTTTCCCCATGAAATCTGAAACCATTATCACCATATACGGGTGCGTTTTGTAAGTTTGACATGCTGTAACCTAAGAGCAAAAATACTTGACTAGAACAAGTGTGAAAATAACTTGTGTTATCAGAATCAGCACAAAGGCAAATAGAGCTTTTGCACATTTTTGTTAATCCATGAACATGATCTATACATCTCGATCGGAAAAGAATCAAGAGAAACTGCTCGAGTTTTAGCAAAAGCGGCTCTCCGGGGTCGTATCAATTGGTTGAAAGGCCTGAAAGAGAACGTTGTTTTACAGGGGGGGGGATGTGATACCCGTTGGTACTGTTTTTGGGCTATAAGACTCTTAGCTTCCAGCGAGCTAGGTGCATAAGCTTTTTTTACTACAAAAAGTGGTCCGCCAACTGAACTTGCCTTGTTATGATAGGGGTGCCGCCTTTTCATTCCCACCAAGGAGCCGTAGCTTTACTTAGATATTGATAGTATTTTTTAGAATAATTACTGGCCAAAAATATCTTTTAATTCCAAAAATACTAATTACTTTGTAATGGCAATTGGAATGATATTAACTCCTATTTATTCATTATCTATGTCACGCCAGATGTTCTATGGATACAAGCTATTTAATGCCCCGAAGGATTATTTTTTTGATTCTGGACTGCGAGAGTTATTTCTTCCGATTTCCCCTCTTTTGCAATCAGTTTCTCTACAGCACCCACTGCTCTAGCTAATTGTCCACCCTTTCCAAGTGTGATTTCTATGTTATGTATGGCTATGCCTAAGGGCATATCGGTTGAAGTAGATTCTTCTTTTGATCAATCAAAACCCCTGAAACAATCACTATTATCCTTAGCCCCATAGTGGGCACCAAACTTTTTACCCTAAAATTCGAGTAATAATTAAACTTATATTGTGGTTCTAAGGATATGTAACTTTATCCAATACCAATTGTTAAACAAGAATTAAACAAATAAATTAGAGAACAAAGTAAATCAAACCAGTATGCAAGACAAATCTCGACCTCGACCTATGATAATCTCGAGGTGTAATAATAGGAATAGCTAATTATAAAGCAACTTTGATGAACAGTGAGTGAAATAGCAAGAAAGAAATGAGCATAAATTTTCTTCTCAATGAACAATGACCCTTTACAAATTAATGGGATCCCCCTTTATATAATAGAGGAGTCATAAATAAGGTACACTTCTAATTATAGTAGGAAATCATATTTGACAAATGTTTAATCGCTGAAGACCAATCCATTCCGAAATTCACGCCGTGATCTCTGGCCTGTTGCGGGTATCTCGCTTTTTTCTGTTACTGAATCATACCGGCATTATCTCGAAGCATGCCTTCTTCTGACCTTGGTAAGCGATTGTCGACGCCCCTTTTTTCTAAGGCGAAATCGGGTTTACGACATTATAGACAAAACAACTCTCATTCCCCTTTGAGGAATCGGGTTACGGAATTTGAAGAGTCGCCACC
Source organism: Nicotiana glauca (assembly GCA_026770625.1). NCBI lineage: Eukaryota > Viridiplantae > Streptophyta > Magnoliopsida > Solanales > Solanaceae > Nicotiana > Nicotiana glauca. Next base: position 53,641 of record MU747503.1, read on the forward strand.
TAATGATTATAGTGCATTAGGACACTTTAAAAAAAAGAAGAAGATTTTTGAAAGAAAAACCAGAGTTAGGGTAAGGGCTTGAGATTATCTCGAGGGGAAGGTGTTAGGCACCCCTCAAGATCCACTAGTG
>MU747508.1:0-86184 GCA_026770625.1 Nicotiana glauca
TCTTCAAGGCATGAACTATGGCAACCAACTCTAAATCATGAACAGGGTAGTTCTTCTCATGAGGCTTCAACTGACAAGAAGCATAAGCAATGACTCTACCCTCCTGCATCAACATAGAACCTACCCCAACTCTCGATGCATCACAATACACGGTATAATAACCTGAAGCTGATGGCAAGACTAACACTGGAGCTGTGGTCAAAGCTTTCTTGAGCTTCTGAAAGCTCTCCTCGCACTCTCCGACCATACGAATGGTGCATCCTTCTGCATCAACCTGGTCAAGGACGAAGCAATGGATGAAAATCCCTGGACAAACCGACGATAATACCCCGCCAAACCAAGAAAACTCCGGATCTCCGCAGCTGAAGACGGTCTAGTCCAACTCTGCACCGCCTCTATCTACTTTGGGTCAACTTGAATACCATTACAAGACACCACGTGTCCCAAAAAAGCTACAGACCCAAGCCAAAACTCACACTTGGAGAACTTTGCATAAAGATTCTCCTCCCTCAATCTCTGCAATACTACTCTCAAATGTTGAGCATGCTCTTCCTGGCTACGCGAGTACACCAGAATGTCATCAATAAACACAATCACAAAGGAATCCAGATACGGCCGGAACACACTGTTCATCAAGTGCATGAATGCGGCTGGGGCATTAGTCATCCCAAAAGACATAGCTAGAAACTTATAATGCCCATATCTCGTCCTGAAAGTTGTCTTCATAATATCAGAATCTCTAATCTTCAGCTGGTGATAGCCTGAACGAAGATCAATCTTCGAGAATACCCTCGCTCCTTGGAGCTGATCAAATAAATCATCAATGCGCGTTAGAGGATACTTGTTCTTCACCGTTACCTTGTTCAACTGCCTGTAACAATACACGTCCTCATTCAGCCATCTTTCTTCCTGACAAACAACACCGGTGCACCCCACGTTGACACACTCGGGCGAATGAACCCCTTATCTAGGAGTTCTTGAAGTTGCTCCTTCAATTCCTTTAACTCAGCTGGTGCCATACGATAAGGAGGAATAGAGATCGACTGAGTGCCTAGCACCAAATCAATACCAAAGTCAACATCCCTGTCCGACGGCATGCCTGATAGGCTTACTGGAAACACATCTGGAAAGTCCCTCACAACGGGCACATAATCAATACTGGGAGTCTCAGCTGCAACATCTCTCACAAATGCTAAATATGATAAACATCCTTTCTCAACCATCCGCTGGGCCTTTAAGAAAGAAATCACCCGGTTGGGGACATAATCAGTCGAACCTTGCCACTCAATCCTTGGAATACCCGGAATGGCCAACGTAACTGTCTTGGCATGATAGTACAGAATAGAATGGTAAGGAGATAGCCAATCCATACCCAGAATCACATCGAAGTCTACCATACCCAACAACAACAGATCCACTCGGGTCTCCAAACCCCAATAGTTATAAGACAGGATCGATATATATGATCCACAATAATAGTATCACCCACCGGGGTGGATACATGCACGGGAAAGGAAAGACAACCACGGGTCGTACCCAAATAATGGGCAAAATATGAAGACACATAGGAGTATGTAGACCCAAATCAAACAAAATAGAAGCATCCCTGTGGCAAACTGAGATAATACCTGTGATCACTGCGTCTGATGCAACAATGTCTCTCCTATCCGGGAGCGCATAAAATCGATCCTGACCACCGCTCGATCGATCAACACCCCTGGGGAGACTTCTAGCTGGCTGACCCTCACCCCTACCTGACTGGGATGGTGCTGAAGTAGATGGAGTAGAAGAGGAGGGCTGATCCCTCTGCTGAGACCGACCACTACGAAGCCGAGGACACTGTCTCCTCATGTGGCAAAACTCACCACACTCATAACAACTACCCGGAGCTGGAGAAGGGGACTGAAGGGAACCCCTCGCTGTAGATGAGCCCTAGGCTGAGAAGCAGGAGTAGAACTCTGAGCTGGAAGGGCACTGACTGAAGACTGGCTCTGCTGATAACCCTGACGGCCACGACCGGAAGAAGCACCACTGTACTCTGGGTGACCTGTCTGAGGATGCCTGAAAGAACGACTTCTGCCCTGCTGAAACTGGCCCCTAGATGGAGCACCACTGTAGCTACCTGAACCTCGAGGCCTCTTGGCCTCCCTCTCCTCTCGCTCCCGATGACGATCTGCCTCAATCTGGCGAGCCATATCCACTACCTCCTCAAATGAAGCTGCTACCACCCTCTCCCTAGTCATCAAAATACGAATCGAATAGTTGAGGCCATCTATGAACCTCCTGATCCTCTCCCGATCTGTCGGGATCATCCACGTAGCATGTTTGGCCAACTGCGTAAACCTTAACTCATACTGGGTCACTGTCATATCACCCTGGATCAACCACTCAAACTGTCGGCGCAGCTCCTCTCTGCGATACTGCGACTCATACCTCTCCAAAAAGAGAGTGGAGAACTGCTGCCAAGTAAGGGGTGCTGCTCTTGCAGGCCTACGCCTCTCAAACTCCTCCCACCATGTAAATGCCGGTCCTGAGAACTGGAAGGTGGTAAAAGACACCCCACTAGACTCTAAGATCCCTGCAGTGTGAAGCATCCTCTAACACTTGTCCATAAATCCCTGGTCATCCTCGCCCTCAGTACCGCTGAATGTCGGAGGCTGAAGTCTACCAAACCTCTCTAGCCGACGTTGCTCTTCGTCTGGCATCACTGGAATAACATACCCTGGGGCTGGTGCAACTGGCGCAACTGGAGCAACCGGTGCAGCTGGTTGAGCTGGGGTTGCCTCTGGCGTCTGTAATCCCTATACAACCTACTTAGGTGTGCGAGCTGCGGGGGTCAGATGACCACCCTCAGTTTGAGAAGTAGCTGCGGCAGTAGAAGCTGAAACTGCCTGAGCCAGACCAGTGCAGACAGATAAGATCTGATCTAATGCCTCCTGAAGACCAGGAATCACAGTAGGCACTGCCGGTGCCTGGGCGGGTGCTGCAGGAGCATCAACAGCTGGAGGTTGATCCTGAATAGGGGCAACTGGTGGGTCAACTGGTACTGCCCTTGCTGCTCTAGCATGACCACGACCACGGCTGCGTCCATGGCCTCTAGCAGGTGGCAATGGTGGTCGTCCGCCACGTCCGGTAGCACGAGTTCTTGCCATATGCGTCAGAACAGAATACAGAAGTTTACTTCTTGGAACAAAAAAGTCGCACGACAAGAGTTGTAGAATATGAAGTGTTTCCTAATGGTTCTGCAGCCTCTCGAGGATAAATACAGACGTCTCCGTACCAATCCGTGAGACTCTACTAACCGGCTCATGACTCATGAGTACTAGTAACAAAGGCTATGATACCAACTTGTCACGACCCCAAACCCGGTCGTGATGGCGCCCAAAAAAACTACTAGGCAAGCTGACCATTTGCACTCTCAAGCCGAGCATAAAGCTCAAAGGCATACTTTTGAAAATCATTAATAGCGATGAAACTAAAAGTATAACTGATAGATAGAAATAATCCAAAAATTAACAATGCTGAGCAACCTCCCAAAAACCTGGGGGTCATGAGTCTAGAGACTCTAACAGGTACAATATAATAAGACTGTAATGATACATAGTTTGGAATACGCGGAAAAATCAAATAACAGGGGATAGAGGAGGAGTCGGGTCCTGCGGACGTCAGGCAACTACCTTGACAACTCCGAACGAAACTCTGAAGTCAGCAGAAAACTCAGCTATCTCCTGAAGTACCTGAATCTACACACATGGTGCAAGGAGTAAAGTGAGTACTTCCAACTCAGTGGTAATAGACATGTATAATGACATTAAAAGTAGGAAATCCCAATATACGACAAAGTAAAGCTACAACAGTACTACTACATATTTAACAGTGTAACATGAATGAGTATTAACAGATAGAGCAGACAAGTATCAATGCATGAATGCAATGCAATGCACATGACCGCTGCGGCGCGCAGCCCGATCCATTTGGGTACACGCGCTCACTGTGGGGGTTCAAACTCCGGAGGGGCTCCTACAGCCTAAGCGCAATATCATAGTAACATAAGTTGCGGCGTGCAGCCCGATCCACTATCAGTCCAGCTATATGCATGCAAGCCACACAGGCACAGTCAAACTTACCATTTTTACTTCCGATTATCAGTAATTATAAATTAGGTGTTCAGAACCTTAGAATTTTACTATCCATTTCAAGACAATGTTTAGCTCAGGACTAATATCATGAAAACATGATATATATATCATGGAAAAAGTGATAATGATCCCTACGGGATCCAAATAACCGGCACGCAGACCAAATATGTCCATAACCATCCAAGTAGGAGGTTTACCAGACAATTTCTAGCCAACAACACAGTACAACATCACTCGGGCGGACTAAGCCATAGTCCCCAATCACAATCGACCCCGCACTCACCGTAGAGTACGTGTCTCTCACAGTATGATATACTGGGGTTTTAAACCCTCAGGTCATCATCCACATTTATTACTCACCTCGAACTGGCCACGAGACTAGTCCACTAAGCCTTTCCCTCTTGAATCAACCTCCTCAGGTGCCGAATCTGATCAATACCACAAGGAATTCATTAAAATAGTCTAATGGAACACAACCCAATCGAAAGAACTCGAAGAAAACCCAAAAATACGAAGTTGGCAAAACCTGAGCCCCGGGCCCACTTCTCGAAAAATTACGAAATTTACATTTCCGGAATCCTCGTCTTGCCACGAGTCCGTACATATAAAATTTATCAAAATCGGAGTTCAATAGCCCTTTCAAATTCCAATTTTACATTCTCAAAAACCAAGACCTAACTTCTCCAATTTTTACCCAATTTTCAGATATTTCAATGATGAATCTTCAATAAAATCACATATTTAGCTCATAAAACTTACCTCCAACCGAATCCTAGTCGAAACCATCTTAATCCCTTGACAAAAGATCCCAAATTTGCTCAACAATGGTGAAAAATGACTTTAGCTCGCGGAGGAAATGTTTATAAACCCTTCTATCCGCCCAATCAATTTCTCCATCGCGTTCGCGACCTTAGCCACGCGAGCGCGAAGACCAAAAATTTAAAATTTCAAAAATGCGCTACGTGAACGCAACCCTATCAACGCGAACGCGATGCCCAATTGTCCTCTTTCTATGCGAACGCGGCAACTCTAATGCGAGCGCGATGGCCCACTTCCCAAGCCTACGCGAACGCGATTCTCCTCATGCGAACGCGGTCAACCAATTTCCACAACTACGTGATCGCGAGCCTCTCCTTCGCGAACGCGAAGGCAAAATTCTAGACTCCCTCAAAATACCCTACGCGTTCGTATCACTCCTCACGCGAACGGGATGCACAAGGTTCTACAACACTCAACAACAGAAATATGATCTCTTCAAACACCTAAAAGAATCCGTTTGAACACCCGAAATCACCCCGAGGCCCCCGGGACCCCTACCAAAAACACCAACCTACTCCAAAATATAATACAAACTTGTTCCAATCATCAAAACACGTCCATTAACACCGAAATCATCAATTCACGACGGATTCAAGCCTAAGTTTAACTAAAACTTCCGAATCTCACATTCGATCGAAAACCCAACCAAACGACGTCAGAATGAGCTGAAAATTTGCAAAAATATCCAAAATCACCTAACGAAGCTACTGCAACTCTCGGAATTCCATTCCGACCCTCGGATCAAAATTTCACCTATCAACCGGAATTCGCCAAAATTCCGACTTCGCCAATTAAAGCCTATTTCTACACCGGACCTCCAAATTCAATTCCGATCGCACTCCTAAGTCACAAATCATCCCCCAAAACTTACCAAACCACCGAAATTCAATTCTGAGCCCTCTAACTCACAAGTAAACATCCGGTTGACTTTTCCAAACTAATCCTTCGTTAAAGAGACTAATTGTCCCATTTCCTACCAAACTAGACCCGAATTAAATCAAATTCACCAAGTACACATATTGAAACATGATTAAGCATATAAAAGGAAAAACGAGGCGGTAACTCACGTGAACGACGGGCTGGATCGTCACAGATCTAATTCTTCTTCTTTTCACGAGAAAAATGCATATAATTTTTTTTTCGATTATCGATATGCATTAATACCTATAGAAGTGAATAAAACCCTTAGCTATATATTTTGATTGTAATATTTATAAGATTATAAATTATGTCTAAATACAAAAATAATGAAACCTAACTCAAATCGGAGAAAACATACAATATTGAAAAGTAAGACCATCATATATTAATAATAGAAATCATAGCAGAATATAGCTTGTAGAATCATCAAAACAAACTAAACAGTACTAAATAAAAATATTTCTTTACTTCATCTGCATTAAACTGCTCAATTGACTCCCACTGGTATCGTTGGCCGTTTTCTTTCATGTTGTCATGTGGAAAAGACTGAGCATTTGTAGCTTCTTTTATGTTGTCAAACAATTTCCTCCTATTGTTGAGTTGATTAACTTTGTGTCATGCATGAGCGGCAACTAGGCGAGTGCTTTCACTTAATTGTATACTAGGATTTAGAAAACGATCAGTAATTGCTTCAGATTTAGGATGATAAAATAAAAAAGGCTTACCGGTGGGAGAAAAGAGTACAATACCAGTATCAATATTGCATAGCTTAACAAGTTCGCTGGCCTTTTTATACAGACCCGAACGACGCTTTGAAAATGTCACATAGCGTTCGTCCTCATTTTCTATTTTTTTCATCGGAATACTTTGTCGTCCTCTAGTCTTCTTACCCTCCATGGCTAAAATTATAAGGAAAAAGTATAATATAAAAGCTTATTGATGAGTAGTTTTCTTTAAGAAATGATACTTATGACAAATAGAATAACATGACTATTTATATACATCAAGACTTCATCATAATAAATTTCTAGCCAAATATTGTAAAAGAAAGCAATCAAAGAAATCTAAACTTTTATGTTAAAAAAATAAATATTTTATCATACTTACTAAAACTTACCAAGTTCTGATTAGAATGAAACTCAAAGTAAGTACTGGAATCTTTAAATTTAACTCAAATAGGAAAGTAATTTAATGCCTTTAGAAATTCATCAACTTCTAGAAGTTCGAATTAACTCGGGTCAGATTTAAAGTTTAACTTGAATAGGAATGTTTTAATAATGAAAATCAAACTTTCCAAATGCATTAACATCGACAAAATCTAAAAATTTAAGTTTAATTGGAAAAGTTTTAATGTTTTAACAGAAATAAGTGCAAATGTAATTAGAAGATAAACCAAATTGAGAAAAAACATTAAATTTGCATTACAACAATAAAAAAATTGAAATTAACTTGAACTAGGTAACTACTCACTAATTTTACCAAGTACAATTTCTGAAATGCAATATAACTAAGAGTGACACAAGTGGATACCATATTCGGAAAAAAGTTGAATTTATATTAAAAATGACGTGGCATGACACGTGGACTGGTCAAATGGTCAAAGCGTAACAATTGAGAAAAAGGCACGGGAGATGACAGATACGGGAAGAGGAAGTTAAACAGGCACGAGAAGTAGTTTAGACACGACTCTCGTACCAATTCAAATTATTTAAAGTCAACGGATCGAAAGGCATTGAAGACATGAATCTGAAGACAAAAAGGAGTCCAAATTCAATATTAAATACCTGATATGTTAGAAAACAGGTATTTAATATGAATGATTATGTAACGGCTTATTTAATATCATTTATTACTCATAATTGTCTCATTAAAGCTTATGTTTCATTCCTTTACCTAGAATCAACTATAAAAGGAAGAAGTCTCATCATTTGTAAGGACACGAAAAAATCATTGATATATCACTGAAATACAAATTTATTTATTGCTTTATTCTTATTATCAGAAAGCTTATTATTCTTTTTTGGTCTCTTGACTATCAGTAACCCGACTTTTCATCTTAAATTCTAACTTTGACCAAAATTTTATTTTTTGGTTAAACAAATTTGTTTCGTTACCGGAAATCTGATAATCTATTCTTTCTGAAGTTACATTCTACCCATTGTTAACATCATGTCAAACAACAATAACAACAACAATGCTGTTAAAAATCAAATCCATCAAAGTCAAGGAGATTTGCACAACGTTAACATAGTTCCTTCCCCTCAAACTTCTCCGCTTCAATCTCATGAAGGTACTCCTGCACCGGAATCACATGCTGATGAGCAAGAGCAATCAGAACATTTTGAGGGACCAGAGGAAGCTCTGCAAAGAATAATTGATGCACGGGTTAGCCAAGTTCTTCAAGCGCTAGCTAGCCGGTTACCTGTTGCAACGCCCATTCCTTCACCTAATAACAACACACTGGAGAATCCTCGTTCTGGCCTTGTTAACACAAACGAAGGAACCCCCAGTGAATCACGAGAAGTGGATCCAGGTAATACAAATAATTCTTATTTACAAAATTTGGTACTAACTTTGCAGACACAGCTCAAAGAACAAAGCGAGCGCATCGAGCAAATACCTGGTGTTCCCCCAATAATCAAAGGAATAGATGCGGATAAATACTCACAACAACCTTGGAAATTGAGTGCTGCTCCTCTTCTAATCCCTAAAAAGTTCAAAATGCCTGACCATTTCAAAATATGACGGCACAACCGACCCACGTGAACACGTGACGGCGTTTACTACCGGAGTCAAAGGAAATGATTTAACCAAGCAGGAGATTGAGTCCGTATTGGTCAAAAAATTTGGAGAAACTCTCACCAAGGGTGCACTAACCTGGTATTCTCTTTTGCCTGAAAATTCTATAAATTCTTTTGCTGAGCTTGCAGATTCTTTTATTAAAGCGCACTCAGGAGCACAAAAGGTTCAGAAAAGAATAGAGGACATCTTTAAAATCAAACAAGGGGATACAGAGTTGCTCAGAGATTTTGTTGATAGGTTTCAACGCGAAAGAATGACTTTACCCCATGTACCAGATAATTGGGCTGCAATAGCTTTTGCAAGTAATTTGAACAACAAAAGTTCGAAAGCCACGAGAAGGCTTAAAGAAAGCCTTCGTAAATTTCCCGCAACCACTTGGAATGATGTTTATAACAGGTACAATACAAAACTCAGAATTGAAGAGGATACCGTACCTCAATACCATCATGAAGAAAGGAGCAGATCCAGAAGGTCAGAAGCCGAAAAAAGATCAGGTAGAAATAGATATGATCCATATATGGGACCTGCAGGAAAGGATTCACGAGCAAAACAGAATAATCAACGATATGATCAAAGTCCAAGAGACAGGGAGACCGGGTCTTCATCGAGATTCAGAGATGATCGAACTAATCAAAAGCTATGAGATGACGATAGAAATTTAAAGGCACAATTCGGTGGCTATAATTTCAATGTAACTAATTATGAGCCCGTAGCTATTCTAAGGAGTATGGGAGACAAGGTACGGTGGCCAAAAGAGATGCTGTCAAATCCAAACAAACGTAACCCGGACTATTGGTGCGAGTTTCACAATGACCACGGGCATAAAACATCAGAATGCAGATTTCTACAAAGTGAAGTAGACCATCTACTGAAGCAAGAATAACTCACAGAGCTGTTTAGTGAGAAAGGAAAACAAGCTTACATGAAAAATAGGCAGGAGCCACCAAAACCACCATCACCTAAAAGAACAGTGAATGTCATCAGTGGAGGTGAGGATATTTACAGAGTAGTGTACACGGCTTCAAATAAGGTTTTTAAAATGACCATCACACACGGGAAGCGAGTACTTTAAATCTTAGAACATGAGAGCATAAACTTTGATGATGCAGATACGGAAGGAGTGATTACTCCTCATAATGATGCACTGGTAATATCCTTACTTATACATGACGCTGATGTAAAATGAGTTTTGATTGATCCAGGAAGTTCTGTAAATATCATCCTACTAAGGGTATTGCAGGAAATGCAAGCTGAAGATAAAATGATACCCAAGGCACATAGTTTGTCAGGCTTCGACAATTCAAGCGTGGTAACAAAAGTTGAGGTAATTCTAACAACTTGTGCTGCAGGTGTTATTAAAGAAACTATATTTCAGGTAGTCGATATGGAAATGGCCTACAACATAATTATGGGGAGACCATGGATCCATAATATAGATGTTGTTCCATCAACTTTACATCAAGTTATCAAGTTTCCATCACCCTGGGGGATATGTCATATTCGAGGGGATCAACAAATATCCAGGAGTATCAACGCAGTAACAGATACGAGTACCGTGAGTAAAGAGAATTATCAATTACAGGAAACAGTTGGGGGCTTCAGCAATGAAACTTCAACTGAAAAAACGGATTTAGACTAAAGACCTGATGTAATTCAAGAACCTGAGGAAAATGAGAGCATTAAAACAACAATAGAGGAACTCAAAGCGGTGGTGTTATTTGAGCAATGGCCTGAAAGAAAAATTTACGTAGGAGCCAATCTAAATCCCGACATACGAGGTATGTTAATTAAATTTTTAAAAGCTAACGTGGACTATTTTGCTTGGTCCCATGCTGATATGACAGGTATACCATCGGACGTGATGACTCATAAACTCAACGAGGACCCATCCTTTATTCCAATCAAGCAAAAGAAAAGAAAGCAAAGGGCTTTCAAAAATCAAGTAATTCAAGATGAGGTTCAAAAATTGCTAAAAATTGGGCTGTGAGGTAAAATATCCTGATTGGTTAGCCAACACGGTGGTCATACCTAAGAAGAACGATAAGTGGCAGGTTTGTGTGGATTATACTGATCTAAACAAAGCTTGCCCAAAAGATTCTTTTCCTTTACCCCATATAGATCAATTGATTGATGCAACGGTAGGTCATGAGCTTTTGAGTTTTTTAGATGCATATTCGGGGTACAACCAAATTAAAATGGACCCCTGTGATGAGGAAAAGACTTCTTTTATCACAGACCGAGGGACTTACTGTTACAAGGTAATGCCCTTTGGTCTAAAAAATGCTTTAGCAACCTATCAAAGGTTAGTCACCAAAATGTTTCAAGAATATTTAGGAAAAACTATGGAGGTATATATAGATGATATGCTCGTCAAAACCCAGCATTCTCATGACCATATCTCTCATTTAACTGTTACCTTTGAAATTTTGCGAAAATTCAATATGAAACTCAACCCTGAAAAATGTGCATTTGGAGTTGCTTCAGGTAAATTTTTAGGTTTTCTTATTTCTAACCGTGGCATTGAGGTAAATCCTTCTCAGATTAAAGCGATCGAAGATATACCTGATATCCTTACCTATAAAAAGGAGGTTCAAAGATTAACTGGAAGAATCGCGGCCCTAGGGAGATTTATTTCCAAATCTTCAGAAAAATGCTTCAAATATTTCTCTGCACTAAAAAAGCAAGATCATTTCGAGTGGAATGAAGATTGCCAACGAGCCCTTAAAAATTTGAAAGCTTACTTGTCAAATCCTCCTCTGTTGGCAAAACCAAAGGAAGGAGAAAAGCTACTCGTTTATTTGACAGATTCAGAAGTAGCGGTAAGTGCTGTTTTAGTCCGTGAGGACCAAGGTAAGCAATCTCCTATTTATTATGTAAGTAAGACTTTATTAGATTCCGAAACACAATATCCACAACTAGAAAAGTTAGCTTTAGCTTTGATCATGGCATCTAGGAAGTTGAGACCTTATTTTCAATCTCATCCCATTGTTGTGATTACTGCTTTTCCATTACGAAGCATTTTGAATAAACACGAGTTATTAGGAAGGTTAGCAAAATGGGCTATAGAGTTAAGCGAATATGAAATCAGTTATCAACCTAGGACCGCAATAAAATCTCAAGTATTAGCTGATTTCATAGCTGATTTTAGTCAGGGAATGCATTTAGAAGCAGAAAAATAATTACAAGTTTTTATTGGTGCAAACCCGGGGACTTGGATTTTATTCGCTGATGGTTCTTCTAATGTGAAGGGTGCAGGCCTAGGGATAGTTCTCGTACCTCCTACAGGTGAAACTATTAGGCAAGCTATAAAATGCCATTCTATAACTAACAATGAAGCAGAGTATAAGGCTGTAATTGCAGGTTTAGAACAGACAGGGGAACTTGGTATAACCCAGATTGTAATCAAGAGCGATTCTCAACTTGTGGTTAATCAAATACTGGGGACTTTTACATCCAGGGAAACTCGAATGCAAGAATATATGGAAAAGGTGCGGGAATTAATAAAACAATTCCAAACTTGGAAAGTAATACAGATCCCAAGAGATGAGAATGTAGAAGCAGACAGTTTATCTAACCTTGCGTCTGCAGCGGACGTTGCAAATGATGCAAATACTTCAGTTGTACATTTATTTCATTCCGTTCTCGAACCTGACAAAAATGAGGTAAATTTTAATCATTTAACATAGGATTGGAGAAACAAAATTGTTGCTTTTTTACAGTATGGAACCGTGCCTATTGACAAAGCAAAGGCACACGCACTTCGCAAGAAAGCTGCTCGTTAGTGTTTGCATCAAGGTAATCTTTATCGAAAGATGTTCGGTGGACCATTAGCAAGGTGTCTCGGACCTTCTCAAGCAGAATATGTAATGCAGGAAATACACGAAGGACATTGTGGAAGTCACGCTGGTGGGAGATCGTTAGTAAAAACATTGATTCGAGCAGGATATTATTGGCCTAAGATGGAAGAAGAAGCTAACAATTTCGTATCTAAATGTGATAAACATCAAAGATACGGCAATAATATGCATAGACCAGCTGAGTTACTCCACCCTGTCATAGCTCCGTGGCCCTTTATGAAATGGGGGATGGATATCGTAGGTCCATTGCCACAAGCAAAAGGTCAGGTAAAATTTCTACTTGTGCATACAGATTACTTCACTAAATGGGTAGAAGCAGGAGCTTTTAAACAGGTGCAGGAGAAAGAAGTTAAAGACTTCATTTGGAGAAACATAATATGCCGTTTTGTAGTACCAAAGGAAGTCGTGTGTGATAATGGACCTTAATTCATAGGTACCCAAATTACAGAATTTTTTGAAAGTTGGCAGATTAAAAGAATAACATCTACACCATATCATCCAGTGGGAAATGTACAAGCAGAGTCCACGAATAAGGTTATCATCAACAACTTGAAGAATAGATTGCAGGATTCAAAAGGTAATTAGCCCGATGTATTGCCTGGGGTATTATGGGCTTACCGTACAACGACAAAAACAAGAACGGGGGAAACCCCATTTTCGATGGTTTATGGTGCTGAGGCTTTGATTCCAGTAGAAATAGGAGAACCAAGCACAAGGTAAGTTCAAGCAATGGAGGAATCGAATGATGAAGAGATGCGGGTGAATCTTGATTTATTAGAAGGAAGAAGAGAGGCTGCACTAATAAGAATGGCGGCACAAAAGCAAGTAATTAAACGATATTATAACAGGAAAGCACGCCTCAGATTCTTTAAAATTGGGGACTTTGTGCTCAAAAAGGTATTCCAATCTACAAAGGCTGCTAATTCAGGAAAATTGAGTCCAACGTGGGAAGGACCATATAGAGTTCGTAACATTGCAGGAAAGGGAGCATACGAGTTGGAGACAATGGATGGAAAGTTGTTACCTTCACATTGGAATGCTGTATATCTAAAAAGATACTACTTTTGAAAAAAGTATCTATGGTCAGGTATTTCTATGTTTAAATTCATTTTTTTAATTATTAACAATTTTACTAACGATTTTAGATGCTAGGCAAAAACCCTAACTCGTGCCAAAGGACGAGTCACGACCTATACGAAAAAATGGAATATTCTTAAATTCCCCGGCCAAGGTTACAATTAATCTGATGGAAATACACACGGGCCAGGTAGTCTTCATCTATAATCGCACCTCCGAGTCCCGCATATTTTTCTGTTTCAGGAAAAGGACCAAGTTAAGGGGAAAATTAAGTGCTCGAGGCTTCACACTTCACCGCTCAAACACTTGGGGGACTGCGTAGAACAGATACGTGCGGAAAATAGATGCGTGAAGAGATAAGTGTCGAGCAGAAGTTTGTAATCCCGGCATAAGCATACATCATAGTATTCTTTCCCATGAGAACAACAAAAGTCACCTCTCAAACTCATGAGCCACTTCTCAAACCCTTCCTAATACATGAAGATGGGTTCATGACTATACACTGAAACGGGTTATGAAGAAGAAACCTTGTTTGAATTATATTTACTTTGTAAAAATTCGTTACAAGAAAAACAATTACGAGAAAGTTATAGATGTACTTTAATACATTTAATACTCAAAAGCTTATTCAAATTCATGAATAAAAACTTGTCAAAGCTGTTTTATACAAAACATGTGTATTCCTATTTCTTTCATCGTATTATAACACCATTATGAAGTTGAGACGTCTTCTTCATTAAGTGTCGATATATGAAAAGGGCCCTCTTTTTATAAACCTCATGTTAACAACTCATGAGAAAAATCATAAAGCATTTTGAAAGGATAAAAATGCTAAAATATTCTATAAGTCCTAAATAGATAAGAAAAAGGCAAGAATAGAATATATTGAAGTACTAAGAAAACTTCTTATAAAAGACTAAGTAAAACTTAGTCACGCAAAATGTCTTTACAAACGCCCCATTAGGATAACTGGGGACTTAACCCAAAAAATCCCTTAAAATTCAAGGGAAAAAATCACCAATTAAAAAAAAACAAAAAAAAAAAACAAAGGAGTAAAGTTTTCAACTTGTCACTGAAGGGGTTGGAACTTCTGAAGTTTCAATAATAACTTCATTTTTAGAAATAGCTGTAGGTACGGTATCAACCTCTAAAGAAGTAGCAGCAGTTGGGCTTGAAGTGTTAAGGTCACCGAGGGAAGAAAGAATCACAGGAGCTTCAACTTCCGCAGACTGAATCAGTGAAATTTCATCCTCGGGGGCCGGAATTATAACATTTTCAACTTCAATAGAAGTGGCTCCTTCATTTGAAGGTTCTTCAGCCACATGAGATTCATCTGCTGGAGAAGGAAAGTCAAGTGGTTGAGTCATCTCAATGGTCTTCAAAACTTTGGCTAATTCCGATTTTAAATCGAAGTTTTCTTGACTGGCCTCAGTTAAGGCATCACGGCGGGAGTTTGGAAAGGCCCAGCTCAACTCTGTATTAAAGCTTTCTTCAAGAAGCGTATAATCCCTTTCCCACGAAGTAAGATCATTCTTCAACGTTTGGTTTTCAGTCAAAGTGGAATTAAGGGTAGCTTCAAGAGAGGCACGAGAATCTTCTAAGGCACGAACCTTATCAGAGGAAGCTTGTAAATCAGCCTGAGCCTGAGACAAGTTTTGAACCAGCTCTCCCGCGTATTCTTGTTTTTTACTGATCAATACTTTGAGTTCTCTAATATCTTCACATGACTTTGACAATTGTTTAGAAAAAGAACACTCCAGGAGCTCTTTATCCTTCTCCCTTTGCTAAAAGAAGCCTTGGCTTCCGCTAGTTCAGAAGTCAGAACTTGTTTCTGTTGCTCCAGGTTACGGTTGCTCTCTTGCAAATCCTTTAACTTTTTCTGACCATTTTTAAACTGCTCTTTCCAATTGGTTGCTTCAAGTTCAGCTTCTCTAGCTATCATCTCAGCCTCAAGAAAAGTTCGATCAGATTCACGGGCCTTCTTCTCTGAAAGGGAAATTCTTCCCATCAATTCCGTACCTATAAGGTTAGCCTGCAAAAATAGCACATAAAAGTGAGAATTAAAAAGAAAGAGATTTTTTTAAAAAAAAAGTAAAGGGAGAATACCTTCAATGTACAATGAACTATATCATTCATCAAAGTCAGACAACTATAACTGTCCATCTTTTTTTTCTCAATGTCCCAATTAAGGGTTCAAGCCAAACATCTGCTCCGCCTAACTTCCTCAAAAGACTTCTATCAGAAGAACCTCAAGTGTCACGCTCCTCATGGCCATGCTTCTACTACTAGAACCTTCCTCTGCATGACTAACAGAAGACGGGGAAGCTATATAAGGAGGAACGGTAGAAGAGGTGAAAATAGCAGGATTTGAAAGAATTGAGGTAGGTAAGGGGGCAGGAATTGATAAAGAGATAGGAACAGACAAAGTAAGTAGGGAAACACTTGAAATAAGGGCAGGAACGGAAGATGAAAGAGGGATTTCATCTAAAACTGGACCTAATTCACCACTTTCAAAACCCTCAATAAAGAGGCGTTGAATGGATTCAGGGTTGTCCCTTGGAGCAGTTTCTTCATCGGAGGTAATAGTAACGGGCTCCGAGGAACGAGCAGGAGAGATTTCAATTTCATCCTCAGAAACAACACGCCTCCTAGTCCTGGGACGAGCTGTCAAAGAGTTATCTTCATCTTCATCAACATCAGAATCCTCTTCAACTATTTTCCTCTTTGCCAGCGAGGCTTGTGTCCTCTCCAAAGCTAGGGGAGTACTGGAAGAAGCTCTAAGAGTAATAGCCACTTCAGCTGACATTCCTCGAATAGCAAATCCTGACAATAAAAAGGATAGAAAATTGAAAGAGGGGTAAAAGTTTAACACACGAGAAGCAAAGAGAGATGTATACCGTGGGTCTTAACTTTCCAACCATGTTTGTTGGAAATTGATTTCCAAGTTCATGCCTCCATAGGCACGGCTTTCAGGATGGCGTCTACCCAAACGCGGAAGTTAGGAATGGGCTCCACATCTCCCATGGTTGCTATAAAAATCAAAGGAATAATAATGGGATTAGAAAAGGAACTGAAATAACGAAAACAGATACGGTAAGGAATAAAATACTTATGTGCCAAGTTCCATTTTTTAGGAAAGGGAATGTTTGATTCACCCACCAAATCAACTGTGGGAACAACAACAAACTGAGTGTACCAACCACGGTCATTATTATCTTCAGGGTTTATCAAAACCCTCTTACTTCTTGCTGATAAGGTAAAAACGCCATTACGAAATAGTTTGGGTGATAGAGATGAATCAGATGAGGGAAGGTAAAGTCAACATCATCTTTGATCGACATATACCTCAAATAAGCCACAGCTCTCCATACAAGGGGGCTAACTTGAGCCAAACAGATTTTGAAAAAATGACAAAAGTCGAGAATAACTGGGTCAATGGCGGGAATAAATCCCAAAGTGAAGGGATAAGTGTAAAAGCAAGAAAATCCAGCCTTATAAGAAGTTATTCTTTGGTGAGGGTTGAGAATGACTATGCGGGTGTTATCTCTCCAACGACAGTCTCTTCGAACAATTTGAATCAGAGGTTCAGTAATTAAAGAGGGATATTTGTCAGCCCTCTCTAATTTAATCACTTGTTCGCGAAGAGATTCTTTGTCATGTTCAAAACATAAATCCATTGGTACAATTTCTTCAACAGAGGCTCTTGGAGAGGTTAAAAAGGCTATTTGCCTTTAGAAGAGGATTTGTTAGAAAGAAAGCCTCTAGAAGAATTACCATAACTAGAAAGAGTGATGGAACCGGAGGTACCACCACGAACTGACCCAGCACCATGAAGTACACATCCTCTACCCCTTCTATGTCTAGCAGGAGCATTGGGGAAACTATCAAGAATTGGAACTCTTTTAGGGTTAGGATTTGAAGACGATATGGCAAGAAGATATGAACTGAAGATAAAGTGAATGAGAGTAAAAAGCAAGAAATTTGATAAAAAGCCTGTGAAGAAGAAGACAAAGGGAAAAGGGAACAAGCTTATATATATATATAAATTCAACCGTCGATAATTAAGAGGTGTAATGATGGAAAGCCTATAATAAAGGCAACTATCACTTCGTGAATAGTGGAGTTAAAGAAGCCTTAGAAAAAGGCCGCAAAATCGTAGAACTAATGAGGAGGTGACACGCATATGGTGCATTAAATAGAAGAGACAATAAAAGCGTCGATACTGTCATAAGCATTGATTATGGCAAAAATTCCCTTTTTATGAAGATCCACTTTCCAATTATTTAATTGATAAATAAATGAAAAGTGGGGGGACTGTCTGTATTGGAAAAAAAGTTGAATTTATATTAAAAATAATGTGGCATGACACGTGGACTGGTCAAATGGTCAAAGCGTAACAATTGAGAAAAAGGCACAGAAGATGACAGATACGGGAAGAGGAAGTTCAACAGGCATGAGAAGTAGTTTAGACATGACTCTCGTACCAATTCAAATTATTTAAAGCCAACGGATCGAAAGGCATTGAAGACATGAATCTGAAGACAAAAAGGAGTCCAACTTCAATATTAAATACCTGATACGTTAGAAAATTGGTATTTAATATGAATGATTATGTAACGACTTATTTAATGTCATTTATTACTCATAATTGTCTCATTAAAGCTTAGGTTTCATTCCTTTACCTAGAATCAACTATAAAAGGAAGAAGTCTCATCATTTGTAAGGACACGAGAAAATCATTGATATCACGCTAAAATACAAATTTGTTTATTGCTTTATTCTTATTCTCAAAAAGCTTATTATTCTTTTTTTGTCTCTTGATTATCAGTAACCCGATTTTTTATCTTAAATTCTAACTTTGACCAAAATATTATTTTTTGGTTAAACAGATACCAAAAATGTTTTCAAATATACGAAGAACACTACGAATAGAATTATGCAATAATTGTACACATGACACTATAGAATTTACAATTGGAAGTACCTCATGATATCGAAATACCCTAGGTCATCAAAAGAACCTTCATGTGATGATTCAATAGGTCGTTTTGATTACTAGTGTCACGACCTGGAATCCCAATCTTGGGGTTATGATAGTGCTTAATATCCACTTGCTAGGCAAGCTGATGTGAAATAATTAATTAACAAATTTTTAAATTCAATATTTCGAGGCCTTAAAACTTCCTTTTTACCTTACCTCGATTTGTGTGCGTGGTTTGGACCTATATCCAGAAAGACTTTTATATGAATGTATGAGAAATAGGAATTTCTAGAGTTAAAATTTGATTATGGTTGACTTAGGTCAATATTTTGAGGAAACGGATCCGGAACTGTGTTCTGACGATCCCGGAGATCCGCAGTAAAATATGGGACCTGGGCATATGCACAGAAATAATTTTGAGGTCCCAAACCTTAGAAATCAAATTTTGAAAGAAATTGTTTTGCTGAATTATCTATGAAACAAAGAAAAGAATAAATATTTGAAACTATTAGTGTCGGATCCGTATTTTGGTTCTGGAGCTCAGAAGAAACTCATTATAATATTTAAATGGTAACTGTGAAATTTGGTAGAAAATGGAGTTTATTTGACGTGATTTGGACTTCCGGTTGAAGAGTTATGAACTTTAAGTGTTCTTGATGAAAATGATGAGTTATAAAGTTTAATTCATAGTTTTACATGTTATTTTCATGATTTGAAAGCACGATCGAGTCCGTATGACGTTTTTGGATTAGTGTGCATGTTTGGTTTGGAAGCCCGAGGGCTCTGGTTAGTTTTGGATAGGCCACGGAATGAGATTTGGACTTAGGAAGTTGCAGGTTTTAGCTAGTATGTTGCAGGTCTGCAGGCTTTGCCAATGCGAAGCCTGGCTCGCAAATGCTACAAGTACAATAAAAAAATTGAAATTAACTTGAACTAGGTAATTACTCACCAATTTTACCAAGTATAATTTCTGAAATGCAATATAACTAAGAGTGACACAAGTGCATACCAAAAATGTTTTCAAATATACGAAGAACACAACGAATAGAATTATGATTTATTTAGCATTTAATGATGTAGTTCAGTAACTTGTGGCTAAAAAGGTCCATCGCAAATGCGAAGGTGACCGGAACTTTAACAAGGTTGCAAATGCGACATTATCTTCGCAAATGTGAAGGGGTCAGTTTTCCAAGGGATTCGCAATTGCGAACCCTTAGCGCAATTGCGACACCTGCAACCTGCAAAATCATAACTTAGACACATTTCAACCATTTCAAATCTGAAACGCTCTTGGGCGATTTTTCAAAGACAAGTACTCTTCCAAATCGATTGTAAGTCATTTCTAACTTATTTTTATTAATGTTTAACATCCTTTACCATGATTTCAACTAAAAATCAAAGGTTTTCATGGGGGGAATTGGTGATTTATGTAGGACCTAGGTTTTTCCAATTTTGGGGATTTGGACCTTGATTTGAGGTCTGATTCCAAAACAAATTATATATTGGGGTTTGTGGGGGAATGGTTAATCGGGTTTTGGTTCGAACCTCGGGTTTTGACCATGTGGGTCCGGGGCGACTTTTGACTTTTTGGAAAAAGTTTAGAAAACCTGTTTTCATGCATTGGAATTGATTTATTTAGCATTTAATGATGTAGTTTAGTAACTTGTTGCAATATACAAGCGAACTGGTGGTAGAATCAAGAGGTAAAGCGATAGTTGAGACTTGAATTGTGTTCGTGGCATCGAGGTAAGTGTTTGGTCTAACCTTAGCTTGAGGGATCAGGAGTTGTGTCCTATTTGCTATTTGTTATTTGTTAAGTACGACGTATAGACATGGTGACGAGTATATATAGTTAGTGTCAAGCATGCCCGTGAGTCTTATATTATAATTATTATTACTCCGTTTGTATTGTTCATGCCTTTTGTGATGATTTATATTGTCGAGTAAACTTTGTGGAAGTAACAATGGTATTTGAGTATTGAAGAGCGTTGACTCGAGTTGTATAATAAATTATGGAAGTATACTCTCCCTCCTAACCTCGTCTGTCCTCTCTCTCCTAGACCCACCTGTCCCCTAGTCAGCGAGAGGTCCTCGCCACTCGCTGAACTGGGACCACATGCTATGTCTCCATGACATTTGGATCCTGACCAATGGATCGCTGCTCTAAAATGGGGGTGGCGGGTCTAGGTCCTTCCACCAATCTGTGAAGTAATCGGTACAACCTGAATCAATCCCGCCTAAAACAATGTACCAAACATGCTCATGAACTGTGCCAAGGCCTCCTGAAGGGCTGGAGTAGTAGTAGCTGTAGGCGTGTCAGGTGCCTGAACTCTAGCTGGATCTGCTGGAGGTACCTCGGCGGCAGCTTGCGTAGGTGCCCTCGCTGCACCACGGGCGTGTCCTCGGCCTCTACCCTATCCCTGGCCTCTAACGGCTACAGTGTGGGGCGCGGTTGTCTGATCATCTTGAGTAGCACGTGTCCTCCCCATCTGCGAGACAATAGAAGGCAGAAGTTTAGAATTGTGAATGTCAAAAATCTCGCGCGATAAGGAATTCAAATGAAGTGGTCTTTTCCTAACAGTTACATAGCCTCTCGTAGATAAGTACAGACGTCTCCGTACCAATCAATGAGATTCTAGTGAACCGGCCTGTGTTCCGTGACTCCTATGAACCTGGAGCTCTGATACCAACTTGTCATGACCCCAATTCACCCTCCATGAACATGTCGTGATGGCACCTAGTTCATAAAACTAGGTAACCCTAACAATGCGGAAAATTAATATAACTTGGGGAAATATTTAATTAAATTAAGCAAAACAAGAAGAAAATGGTATATAAGTGCCACTTGGCATATACAACTCAAAAATAAAATGCGGAAGTCTACAATAGGTTTGAAACAAAATTCTCATTTCGGAAGCTTTAAGATGGAAAATTGACTAAGTTGTGATTTTTGACTAAATGAAGACTTTGAAATCTGGATTTGAAGGTTCCAACAGGTTTGTATGCTGATTTCGGACTCGGGTGAATGTTCGGATCGGGTTTTGGATGATCCGGGAGATTTTCGGCGTCTATTTTGAAATTCGGCATTTTTGAAGAATTTCATAAATTTGGGTTGAAGTGCATTTCGATGTTATCGATATACGTTTGGGATTTAGAGTTTGAGAATAGCTCTGTATGGTGATTCCAGTATTGGGAGTGCGTCTGGAAGTGGATTTGGAGTTCTATAAGTCATGTTGGAGTCATTGAAGTTAGAAATTTGAAGGTTTATGAGAAGTTTGACCGGAAGTGGACTTTTTGATATCGGGGTCAGAAATCAAACTCAAAAGTTGGAGAAGGTCCGTAATGTCCAATATGAATTGTGTGAAAAAATGCTAAATTATGAATTCTATGCGAAAAAATGCTAAATTTTGATATTAATATGTATATATTTGACTTCGGTCAACATTTTTGGTAAACGGACCCGGACCCGTGATTTGGCGGTCCCAGAGGGTTCGTGGAAAAATATGGGACTCGGTCATATGCCCATAGTCGAATTCCGAGGTCTAGAGCCCGATGAATGAATTTTTCTGTGAAATTATTTTTCTGAAATTATTAAGGAAATTAGAAACGAATTTTGATTAAAAAACTGCGGTACCGGGATCCTATCTTGGTTCTGACGCCCGGTACAAGTCTTATATATGGTTTGAGCGCTTTCTGTAAAGTTTGGTTGAAGACGGACATTTTTTGACGTGTTTCGGACTTAAAATAGAAAATTAGAGTTCTATGAAGAATTGGAAGAATTATGTGTTTTGAGGTTTGATTCTATGTAAGTCCGTAGGATATTTTTGATGTTGTGTGCATGTTTGATATGGAGCGCGGAGGGATCGGGTGAGTTTTGGATAGGCCACAAGTGGCATTTTTAACTTTGGAAAAATATTGCAGGTCAGGTCCAGTGACTTCGCATTTGCGAAGTTTTTTCTCGCAAATGCGAGATCGCAAATACGAATATTCTATTGCAAATGCGAGAAATGGGGACTTCTGCTTGGGTAGCAAATGCGACGATGGCGTTCGTAAATGCGAGGGTGGTAAGTCGCAAATGCGACATAATTGTTCGCAAAAGTGAACCTCCCCCTTCCTGTAGTGTTCGTAAATGTGAACACTGTGTTCGCAATTCCTTAACTTTTCAGGGTTCGCAATTGCAAACCGAAATTCGCAATTCCCACATCCGAGGCCTGCATTTAGTTACACGAATTTTTCACTTCATTTCTTCATTCTTTCAACTCAAACACTCCATACGCGATTTTCCAAGAAAACTTTCTCCCCCAAATCATTTATAAGTCAATTTTTACTTAATCCCTTCAATCATTTATCATGTTTTCATTTTAAAATCAATGAATTTCATGTGTGAAAATGAGGATTTTGGGTAGAACTTAGGTTTTTAAAAAATTGGAGATTTGGACCTCAATTTGAGGTCCGATTTCAAAACAAATGACAGATATGAACTCGCGGGGTAATGGGTAACCGAGTTTCGGCTCGAACCTTGGGTTCTAGCCATGTGGACCCGGGGGCGTTTTGGAAATTTTTGAGTAAAACTTTGGGAAATTTATATTCATACATTCAAATCGATTCAATTAGCATTTGTTGATTCATTCAAGTAATTTGTGACTAGATTCGAGCGGTTTGGTGGTGAATTCGAGGGGTAAAGCTATACTAGAGGCTTGAGTTGAGTTTGGAGCATTCGAGGTAAGTGTTTGGTCTAACTTTAGCTTGAGGGAATAGGAGTAGAGTCTTATTTGCTAATTGCTATTTGTCGAGTATGGTGTATAGGCTTGGTGACGAGTATCTATACACTGGTGTCGAGCATGACCATGAGTCCTAAATTGCTAAATTATCGAATTCTTAATTGTTGTTTATGAGGACTTGGTTGGAAATCTTTAACACTGAGCCAATAATTGTTGAGAATGACTATTGACTTAATTATGTTAAGTGAAGATTGAATAAGTTTGATTATATCTGGATCTCCCTTGCCGGGATAGTTTATTATATTATCTTGTTCCCTAGCCAGGATAGTTTATTATAACAACTTTCTCCCTTGCCGGGATTATTTTGTGTATTGTGTTGAAAGAAATGGGATCGTGTGGCATGCCGACCACGAGATATCATGAAATGGGAGCGAGTGGTACGCCTACCATGTGATATTATGAAATGGGATCGAGTGGTACGCCTACCACGTGATATTGTGAAATGGGATCGAGTGGTATGCCTACCACGTAACATTTGGAAATGGGATCGAGTGGTATGCCTACCACGTGATATTATGAGAAATGGGATCGAGTTGCACGCATGCAACGAGAGGAAATTGAAACAAGTGAAAGTGGTATGTTTTCCCTTATTATGTGTTATATGAAATCAGATGTAGTTTCCTTTGTTATTCCTAATATTCCATTTTATCTGCTACCCCATGAGCATGTTCCCCTCCCAGTTTTAATTGTTTACTTTCCGCTATTATTTTGTTGTACTTGTATATATATTTGCACAAGTTTATCTAGTAGTCTGGTCTAGCCTCGTTACTACTTTGATAGGGTAAGGCCAGACACTTACCAGCACATGGGGTCGGTTGTGCTGATGCTACACTCTGTGCATCTTTTTGCACAGATCACAGTACCGGAGCATCAGCTTTTGGACCGCAGTAGGAGCATTTGGAGATGACTTCAGTCTAGAGATCCCCGAGGTAGCCTTGCTGATATCCGCATGGCCCGAAGTTTCTTCTGTCTTTGTCATTATTTTGTTATCCTTGTACCAGAACAAACCGTATTGTGTTTTATTCAGACCTTGTGTTAAGCATTCTATAGATGTTCGTGAGTTAGTGACTCCAGTCTTGGGTAGAGGTTGTAATTGAATTTCCGTACTTGTTTTCCGTTTATTTATATTTAAAACTTCCGCTTTTATATAAAATGTCTCATTGCCTTGATATTATCGATGTTTGCCTAAAAGTTTAATAATTAATTGGCTTGCCTACCTCCTAATAGTAGGCGCCATCAAGACTCCCGACGGTGGGAAATCCGGGTCGTGACACTTAGTTTTGTAAATCTCTACAATTATGAATGATTATGTTGCATTAGAAATCATGTCTATAGAGTTGTTTTCATGCAAATTTGGTATACATCAGCCTTATATGTTTGTTCCTATTAGATATAGAAAGCATGTCCATACTCGCTTCGGTTGATGTGTTTAAGTCGGATTTTGCAATCTAGAAATTTTGCCTATAAGTGATTCATATTCATGTTTATAATTATCATCCTCTAGCTAGTTTTAATAATGCAATGCATAATGTGTTTGTTACACGCACATTACAAGTTCAAACTCCGCCGTAAACAAAAGTCAAGCATTTAAGTAGAAAAGCGTAAAGGGGCGGACGCATAGTTCATTGAGTTTCAAACTGTGTGCCGCTAGATTTCAGAATTTCACAATTCTAAAAAAAAAAAATATTACAACTATCAATTTAGCCTACATGCCACCTAGTTTTCTTGTCTACAAGTTGTGACGAATTTTTTTAATATTTTTATATTTTCTTTTATTCTAGTTTATAGATTAATGCTATTACATATAGTTATTTGTAATTACCTTTTTAATTGACCTAATTGTATAAATATTTTCGATATCACCAATGCATAGAACTTAATGACACAGATCAAATGTTTCCTTCTTAATTATTTTCAGAAGGAAGAATGCGCGACCCTTCAAGATCAAGAAGAAACAAAGATTTTTTAGGCACAAGAATATTTTTGATGCAACTCATATATATGTTCAGCTCGGCCTTTTAATTATATTGCGTATTAAAATTTCTTATTGGAATACTTGAAGTACTTGTATAAGGTAATGGACAATTTATTTTTCATATCTGTGTTTTTTTGTCTTCTGATCTAATTCTTCTTCTTTTCACGAGAAAAATGCATATAATTTTTTTTTTCGATTATCGATATACATTAATACCTATAGATGTGAATAAAACCCTTAGCCATATATGTTGATTGTAATATTTATAAGATTATAAATTATGTCTAAATACAAAAATAATGAAACCTAACTCAAATCGGAGAAAACATACAGTATTGATAAGTAAGACCATCATATATTAATAATAGAAATCATAGCAGAATATAGCTTGTAGAATCATCAAAACAAACTAGACAGTACTAAATAAAAATATCACGCCCTA
The DNA here is from genome assembly GCA_026770625.1 of Nicotiana glauca. NCBI lineage: Eukaryota > Viridiplantae > Streptophyta > Magnoliopsida > Solanales > Solanaceae > Nicotiana > Nicotiana glauca. The sequence continues at coordinate 25,795 of MU747508.1, forward strand.
ATAATGTGAATTTAAACTCAAGCATTAGGTGCATTAGTTATCTGTATTTTCTGAATAAGCCTCTGAAGAAGACGAAGATGAAGCCTCATTTTTCAAATGCTTCAAACGATTATTCAGATTAAAAACAGTTGCACTTAACAAAGCTTCATACTTTTTTACTTCATCTGCATTAAATTGCTCAATTGACTCCCACTGGTATCGTTGGCCGTTTTCTTTCATTTTGTCATGTGGAAGAGACTGAGCACTTGTAGCTTCTTTTATGTTGTCAAACAATTCCCTCCTATTGTTGAGTTGATTAACTTTGTGTCGTGCATGAGCGGCAACTAGGCGAGTGCTTTTACTTAATTGCATATTAGGATTTAGAAAACGATCAGTAATTGCTTCATATTTAGGATGAAAAAATGAAAAAGGCTTACCGGTAGGAGAAAAGAGTATAATACCAATATCAATATTGCATAGCTTAACAAGTTCGCTGGCCTTTTTATACAGACCCGAACAACGCTTTGAAAATGTCACATAGCGTTCGTCCTCATTTTCTATTTTTTTCATCGGAATACTTTGTCGTCCTCTATTCTTCTTACCTTCCATGGCTAAAATTATAAGGAAAAAGTATAATATAAAAGCTTATTGATGAGTTGTTTTCTTTAAGAAATGATACTTATGACAAATAGAATACCATGACTATTTATATACATCAAGACTTCATCATAATAAATTTCTAGCCAAATATTATAAAAGAAAGCAATCAAAGAAATCTAAACTTTTATGTTAGAAAAATAAATATTTTATCATACTTACAAAAACTTACCAAGTTCTGATTAGAAAATGTGGATGTAAATCCAAGAAACTCAAAGTAAGTACTGGAATCTTTAAATTTAACTCAAATTGTAAAGTAATTTAATGCCTTAAGAAATTCATCAACTTCTAGAAGTTCGAATTAACTCGAGTCAGATTTAAAGTTTAACTTGAATAGGAATGTTTTAATAATGAAAATCAAACTTTTCAAATGCATTAACATCAACAAAATCTGAAAATTTAAGTTTAATTGGAAAAGTTTTAATGTTTTAACAGAAATAAGTGCAAATGTAATTAGAAGATAAACCAAATTGAGATAAAACATTAAATTTGCATTACTACAATAAAAAATTGAAATTAACTTGAACTAGGTAATTACTCACTAATTTTACCAAGTACAATTTCTGAAATGCAATATAAATAAGAGTGACACAAGTGGATACCAAAAATGTTTTAAAATATACGAAGAACACTGCTAATAGAATTATGCGATAATTGTACACATGACACTATAGAATTTACAATTGGAAGCAACTCGTTATATCGAAATACCCTAGGTCATCAAAAGAACCTTCATGTGATGATTCAATAGGTCTTTTTGATTACTAGTGTCATGACCTGGAATCCCAATCTTGGGGTTATGATAGCGCCTAATATCCACTTGCTAGGCAAGCTGATGTGAAATAATTAATTAACAAATTTTTAAATTCAATATTTCGAGGACTTAAAACTTCCTTTTTACCTTACCTCGATTTACGTGCGTGGTTTGGACCTATATCCAGAAAGACTTTTATGTGAAAGTATGAGAAAAATGAATTTCTAGAGTTAAAATTTAATTATGATTGACTTTGGTCAACATTTTAAGCAAACGGATCCGGATCTATGTTCTGACGATCCCGGAGATCCGCAGTAAAATATGGAACCTGGGCGTATGCACGAAAATAATTTTGAGGTCCCAAGCCTTAGAAATTAATTTTTGAAATAAATTATTTTGCTGAATTATCTATGAAACAAAGAAAAGAATTAATATTTGAAACTATTGGTATCAGACCCGTATTTTGGTTCTAGAGCTTCGTAGAAACTCATTATAATATTTAAATGGTAACTATGAAATTTGGTGGAAAATGGAGTTTATTTGACGTGATTTGTACTTCCAATTGAAGAGTTATGTACTTTAATTGTTCTTGATGAAAATGATGAGTTATGATGTTTTTGGATGAGTGTGCATGTTTGGTTTGGAGCCCCGAGGGCTCTGGTTAGTTTTGGATAGGCCACGGAGTGAGATTTGGACTTAGGAAGTTGCAGGTTTTAGCTAGTATGTTGCAAGTCTGCAGGCTTTGCCAATGCGAAGCCTGGCTCGCAAATGCTACAAGTACAATAAAAAATTGAAATTAACATGAACTAGGTAATTACTCACTAATTTTACCAAGTATAATTTCTGAAATGCAATATAACTAACAGTGACACAAGTGCATACCAAAAATGTTTTCAAATATACGAAGAACACTACGAATAGAATTATGATTTATTTTGCATTTAATGATGTAGTTCAGTAACTTCTGGCAAGAAAGGTCCCTCGCAAATGCGAAGGTGACCGGAACTTTAACTAGTTTGCAAATGCGACATTATCTTCGCAAATGCGAAGGGGTCAGTTTTATGAGGGATTCGCAATTGCGACACCTGCAACCTGCAAAATCATAACTTAGACAAATTTCAACCATTTCAAATCCGAAACACTCTTGGGCGATTTTTCAAAGACAAGTACTCTTCCAAATCGATTGTAAGACATTTCTAACTTATTTTTATTAATGTTTAACATCTTTTCCCATGATTTCAAATCAAAATCAAAGGTTTTCATGGGGGAAATGGGTGATTTTGGTAGGACCTACGTTTTTTCAATTTTGGGGATTTGGACCTTGATTTGAGATCTGATTCCAAAACAAATTATATATTTGGGTTTGTGGGGGAATGGTTAATCGGGTTTTGGTTCAAACCTCGGGTTTTTACCATGTGGGCCCGGGGCAATTTTTGACTTTTTGGAAAAAATTTAAGAAAACCTATTTTCATGCATTGGAATTGATTTATTTAGCATTTAATGATGTAGTTTAGTAACTTGTGGCTAGATACAAGCGAATTGGTGGTAGAATCAAGAGGTAAAGCGATATTTGAGACTTGAATTGTGTTCGTGGCATCGAGGTAAGTGTTTGGTCTAACCTTAGCTTGAGGGATTAGGAGTTGTGTCCAATTTGCTATTTGTTATTTGTTAAGTACGGCGTATAGGCATGGTGACGAGTATCTATATGTTGGTGTCAAGCGTGCCCGTGAGTCTTATATTACAATTATTATTACTCTGTTTGTATTTTTCATGCCTTTTGTGACGATTTCTATTGTCGACTAAACTTTGTGGAAGTAACAATGGTATTTGAGTATTGAAGAGCATTGACTCAAGTTGTATAATAAATTATGTAAGTATACTCTCCCTCCTAACCTCGTCTGTCCTCTCTCTCCTGGACCCACATGTCCCCTACTCGGCGAGTGGTCCTCACCACTCACTGATCTGGGACCACAGGCTGTGTCTCCATGATACCTAGAACCTTACCAATGGAAACTCGCTGCTCTAAAATGGGGGTGGCGGGAGTCTGGGTCCCTCCCCCGATCTGTGAAGTAGTAGTTACAACCTGAATCAATCCTGCCTGAATCAATGTTCCAAACATGCTCAGGAACTATGCCAAGGCCTCCTAAAGGGCTGGAGTAGTAGTAGCTGTAGGCGTGTCTGGTGCCTAAACTCCAGCTGGATCTGCTGGTGGTACCTCGACGGTAGCTCGTGTAGGCTCTCGCTGCACCACGGGCGCGTCCTCGGCCTCTACCCCATCCCTGGCCTCTAATGGCTACAGTAGGGGGCGCGGTTGCCTGATCATCTCGAGTAGCACGTGTCCTCACCATCTGTGAGACAATAAATGGCAAAAGTTTAGAATTGTGAATGTCAAAAATCTTGCGCGACAGGGAAGTCAAATGAAATGAACTTTTCCTAACAGTTACATAGCCTCTCGTAGAAAAGTACAGACGTTTCCGTACCGATCAGCGAGATTCTAGTAAACCGGGCCGTGTTCCGTGACTCCTATGAACCTAGAGCTCTGATACCAACTTGTCACGACCCCAATTTACCCTCCATGAACATGTCGTGATGACACCTAGTTCATAAAATTAGGTAACCCTAACAATGCGGAAAATTAATATAACTTGCGGAAACATTTAATTAAATTAAGCAAAACAAGAAGAAAACGGTATATAATTGCCACTTGGCATATACAACTCAAAAATAAAACGCGGAAGTCTACAACAGGTTGGAAAGAAAATTCACATTTCGGAAGCTTTAAGTAGGAAAATTGACTAAGTTGTGATTTTTGAGTAAATGACTTCGGAATCGGGATTTGGGCGAATGTTCGGATCGGGTTTTGGATGATCCGGGAGATTTTTGGCGTCTATTTTGAAATTCGGCATTTTTTAAGAATTTCAAAAATTTAGGTTGAAGTGCATTTCAATGTTATCGATATACGTTTGGGATTCCGAGTTTGATTATAGCTCTGTATGGTGATTCCGGTATTGGAAGCACGTCTGGAAGTGGATTCGAGGTCTATAAGTTGTTTTGGAGTCATTGAAGTTAGAAATTTGAAGGTTTATGAGAAGTTTGACCGGAAGTGGACTTTTTGATATCGGGGTTAGAATTCGATCTCGAAAGTTGAAGAAGGTTCGTAATGTCAAATGTGAATTGTGTGAAAAACTTGAGGTCAATCAGGCGTGATTTGATAGGTTTCGGCATCGAATGAGGAAGTTTAAAATTCTAAAGTTCATAAATCTTGAATTAGAGTGCTATTCATGGTTTTAGCATTGTTTGATGTGATTTGAGGCCTGGAGTAGGTCTGCATTATGTTTTTAAACTGGTTCGTGTGATTGGGCAGGGTCCCGGGGGCCTCGGGTGGATTCCGGGTGGTTAACGGATTGAAAATGGAATTTGAGGAAGGGCTGAAGCAGTTAGGCATCTTGTGTAATTGTACCTGCGTGAAAAGTCTTATGCGATTGATTCTTGTATGCATAGTTGTGTTCTGTCTTGAATTTATGGTAGATTCCCTATTGAAGCATGCATCTCTAGCTCATGGTAGAACTAATACCTATAAGACCCTCTTGTGTTGAATTTGTGTATACGCTAGTTCGGAATCCAGTAGACTCATATGGTATTAAGAAAGCTTAGTGTGATGACACCTATTTTCTTATTAATTTCTTACTTTCGAAGCCTCGAAAACCTCATTTAGGGTTACCTCAATTTGCGTGCGCAGTCCGAGCGCCTAGCCGGAAAGCTTAAATATGTATTCTATGAGAAAAAATACTAAATTTTGATATTAATATGTGTATATTTGACTTCGGTCAACATTTTTGGTAAATGGACCCGGACCCGTAATTTGGCGGTCCCGGACGGTTAGTGGAAAAATATGAGACTCGGGCATATGCCCATAGTCGAATTACGAGGTCTAGAGCCCGAGGAATGAATTTTTCTATGAAATTGGTTTTCTGAAATTATTAAGGAAATTAGAAACGAATTTTGATTAAAAGACTGCGGTATCGGGCTCCTATCTTGGTTCCGACGCCCATTACAAGTCTTATATATGGTTTAAGTGCTTTCTGTAAAGTTTGGTTAAAAATGGACGTTTTTGACGTGTTTCAGACTTATAATGGAAAATTAGAGTTTTAGGAAGAATTGGAAGAATCATGTGTTTTGAGGCTTGATTCTATGTATATGATGTTATTTTGGCGATTTGATCGCACGAGTAAGTCCGTAGGATATTTTTGAGGTTGTGTGCATGTTTGATGTGGAGCGCGGAGGGATCGAGTGAGTTTTGGATAAGCCACAAGTGCCATTTTTAGCTTTGGTAATATATTGCAGGTCAGGTCTAGTGTCTTCGCATTTGCGAAATTTTTTCTCGCAAATACGAATATTCTATAGCAGATGCGAGAAATGGGGACTTCTGCTTGGGTCGCAAATGCGATGATGGCATTCGCAAATGCGAGGGTGGTAAGTCGCAAATGCGACATAATTGTTCGCAAAAGTGAACCTCGCCCTTCCTCTAGTGTTCGTAAATCTGAACACTGTGTTCGCAATTCCCTAACTTATCAGGGTTCGCAATTGCGAACCGAAATTTGCAATTCCCACATCCGAGGCCTACGTTTACTTACACGAAATTTTTACCTCATTTCTTCATTCTTTCAACTCAAACACTCCATAGGCGATTTTCCATGAAAACTTTCTCCCCCAAATCATTTGTAAGTCAATTTTTACTTAATCCCTTCAATCATTTATCATGTTTTCATCTTAAAATCAATGAATTTCATGGGTGAAAATGAGGATTTTGGGTTGAACATAGGTTTTTCAAAAATTGTGGATTTGGACCTCAATTTGAGGTCCGATTTCAAAACAAATCATAGATATGAACTCGTGGGGGAATGGGTAACCGAGTTTCGGCTCGAACCTCGAGTTTTGACCACGTGGGCCCAGGGGCATTTTGGAAATTTTTGAGTAAAGCTTTGGGAAATTTATTTTCATACATTCAAATCGATTCAATTAGCATTTGTTGATACATTCAAGTAATTTATGACTAGATTCGAGCAGTTTGGTGGTGAATTCGAGGGGTAAAGCTATACTGGAGGCTTGAGTTGAGTTTGTAGCATTCTAGGTAAGTGTTTGGTCTAACTTTGGCTTGAGGGAATAGGAGTAGAGTCTTATTTTCTAATTGCTATTTGTCGAGTGTGGTGTATATGCATGGTGTGATGACCCGACCCGTCGACTCATGTAATTCCATCCCGTTTGCCCCGTTATATGCTTATTCATGTTTCAATATGTGTACTTGGTGAATTTGGGTCATTTCGGATAGAGTTTGGTAGTAAATGGGACAACTAGTCTCTTTAATAAAGGATTAGTTTGAAAAAGTCAACCGGATGTTGACTTGTGAGTTAGAGGTCTCAGAATTGATTTTTGATGGTTCGGTTAGCTTCGGGGGATTATTTGTGACCTAGGAGTGTGAACAGAATTGAATTTGGAGGCCCGGTGCAGAAATAGGCTTGAATTGGCGATGTTTGAATTTTGGCAAATTCCGGTTGATAGGTGAGATTTTGATCTGAGGGTCAGAATAGAATTCCGAGATTTGCAGTAGCTCTGTTAGGTGATTTTGGATGTGCGTGCAAAGTTTCAGGTCATTCGGAGGTGTTTAGGTCGGGTTTTTAATCGTATGTGCAATTCGGAAGTTTTTAAGAAACTTAGGCTTTGATTTGATGAAAATTGAGGATTTTAATGTTAACGATGGCGTTTTGATAACTCGAGCAAGTTTGAATAGCGTTATAGGATGTATTGGTACTTTTGGTTGAGGTCCCGAGGGCCTCGGGGTGATTTCGGGTGGTTGAACGAGAAAATTCGAAGTTGGAAGTTTTGTTGGTTTTATTGCAGCAGGTATTTCCGCATCTGCGGAAGTGAGACCGCAGATGCAGCTTCGCAGAAGTGGAAAAATCTCCGCAGGTGTGAAAGGGCGAGTGTTCAGCAGTGTCCGCATAAGCGGAAGTCTTGACCGCAGGATCGGTATCGCGTGTGCGAGTTTTGGACCGCAGAAGTGGTCATGCCCCTTTAGTGAAAGTTACGCAAAAGCGGAACTTGGTTCGCATTAGCGTTCGAGGTAAACCGCAGAAGCGGAGCCCGAGTCACATAAGCGATGCCTGGGTTTTTAAGTGAGAACCGCATAAGCGGATTTTTGGCAGCAGAAACGGTCCCGCATAAGCGGAAACGGGATCGCAGAAGTGAAAATTGGCCTGGGCAGAATGGTTTTTAAACGGCATTTCATCCGCGACTTGGGGGTTATTTTCCTCCATTGTTGAGACTCTTGGGAGCTTTTGGAGAGGGATTAAGAGGGTTTCGACTAGGTATCAATTGCAGGTAAGTTTTATGAGTTAAATACATGTTTTTATTGAAGAATCATCCTTGAAATTCATGAGATTATGGCTCAATTATAAGAAATTAGGGCTTGAAGCCAAAATTCTAAATTTGGGGTTTGAGGGGCCAGTTGTGGTCCGATTTGGGAATTCTTGGTATGTGAGGACTCGTGGCGAGACGAAGATTCCAAAAATGTGAATTTCGAAATTTTTTGAGATGTGGGCCCGGGGCTCGGGTTTTGCCAATTTCGTGTTTTCGAGTATTTTTCGAGTTCTTTCGATTTGGTTATGTCCCATTAGCATAATATGATGTATTCCTTATGGTTTTGATCAGATTCAACGCATGAAGCGGTGGATTCAAGAGGAAAAGGCTTGCCGGACTAGTCTCGTGACCGGTTTGAGGTGAGTAATAGATGTAGATGATGACCTGAGGGTTTGAAATCCCGGTATAACACACTGTGACGCTATATTGAGACGAGACACGTACTTTAAGGTGTGTGCGAGGTGGATTGTTATTGAGGACTGTGTCCTAGTCCGACCGAGTGATGTTGTACTATATCATTAGCTAGAAATTAGCTGGTAAACCTCCTACTTGGATGGTTATGGATATATTCGGGCTTTATGCTGGTTATTTGGATCCCGTAAGGATTATTATCACTGTTTCCATGATGTATAGCATGTATTCATGGTATCAGTCCTGAGTTGAATATTGTCTCGAAATGGCTAGTAAAATTCTAAGGTTTTAAACACATAATTATATTTTTTGATAATTGGAACTAAAAATGGTAAGTTTGACTGTGCCCGTGTGGCTTGCATGCATATAGCTGGACTGATAGTGGATCGGGCTGTACGCCACAGCGGTGTGATATTGATATTGCACTTGGGCTGTAGGAGCCCCTCCGGAGTCTGAACCCCCCACAGTGAGCGCTGGGTACCCAAAGGATCGGGCTATGCGCCATAGCGGTCATGTGCATTTGCATTTCATCCATGAATTGATATCTATCTGCTTTATCTTTCTCTACTTGTTGATTTTTGCACTGTTAAATGTGCATGAGTACTAGTTTTAGCTTCACATTGTTGTATTTTTGGGATTTCTTGCTATCAGTCATTATACATGTCTATTACCACTGAGTTGGAGGTACCCCGGGAGTTTAGCTAAGCTTTTGCTAACTTCAGAGCTTATTCAGAGTTGTCAAGGTAGCTGCTTCACGTCCGCAGGACCCGACTTCTCCCCTATCCCTTTTATTATCTTTCCGCAGCTTTTGAAACTATGTATTATTGGAGTCTTATTACACTGTATTGTTATAGTCTCTAGAATCATGACCCTAGGTCTTTGGGAGTTTATTCCGTATTATCGTGATATTCAGCTTATTTCTATCTAGCAGTTTATACTTTGAGCTTTAGTGCTGTTAATGATATTCAAATGATTGGTTTTGAGCTTCATGCTCGGGTTGAGAGTGTAAATGGCCGGGCTTTACTAGCAGTTGTGTTGGGCGCCATCACGACCGGGATTGGGGTCGTGACAAGTTGGTATCAGAGCCTAGGTTACTAGGCCTCATGAGTCATGTGCCGGTTAGTAGAGTCTCGCGGATCGATACAGAGACGTCTGTATTTATCCTCGAGAGGCTGCAGAACTTTTAGGAAACACTTCATATTCTTGAACTCTTGTCGTGCAGCTTTGTTGTTCCGGGAACTAAATTTTTGTATTCTATTCTCTCGCAGATGGTGAGGACTCGTGCTACCGGACATGGCGGACGACCACCATTGCCACCTACTAGAGGCCGTGGACGCGGTGGTGGTCGTGGTCGAGGTCGAGCAGTAGGGGCAGCACCAGTTGACCCACCAGTTGCCCCTATTCAGGACCAGCCTCCCGTTGTTGATGCTCCAGCAACACCTGTTCAGGCACCGTCAGTGCCTATTGTGATTCTTGGTCATCAGGAGGCTTTAGCTCAGATCTTATCTGTCTGCACTGGTCTGGCTCAAGCAGTTTCAGTCTCTACCGTCGTAGCTACTTCTTAGACCTGGGGTGGTCATCAAACCCCCGCAGCTCGCACACCCGAGCCAATCGTGCAGGGATTACATGCACTAGAGGCAGCCCCATCTCAGCCAGTTGCACCGGTCGCTCCAGTTGCACCAGCCGCATTAGCTCCAGGGTATGTAGTTTCAGTGATGCCAGACGATGAGCAGCGTCGGTTAGAGAGGTTTGGTAGACTTCAGCCTCTAACATTCAGCTGTACTGAGGGCGAGGATGCCTAGGGATTTCTGGACAAGTGTCAGCGGATGCTTCGAATTGCAGGGATCTTAGAGTCGAGTGGAGTGTCTTTTACCACCCTCTAGTTCTCAGGGCCAGCATTTACATGGTGGGAGGAGTTCGAGAGGCGTAGGCCTGCAGGAGCAGTACCCCTTACTTGGCAGCAGTTCTCCACTCTCGTTTTAGAGAAATATGTGCCGCAGTCTCGCAGAGAGGAGCTGCGCCGACAGTTTGAGTGGTTGATTTAAGGTGATATGACAATGACCCAGTACGAGTTGAGGTATACGTAGTTGTCTAGACATGCTACTTGGATGATCCTGACAGATCGGGAGAGGATCAGGATGTTTGTGGAAGGCCTCAACTATCCGATTCGTATTTTGATGACTAGGGAGAGGATGGTAGCAGCTTCATTTAAGGAGGTAGTTGATATGACTCGTTAGATTGAGACAGAACGTCGACGGGAGCACGATGAGAGGGAGGCCAAGAGGCCTCGAGGTTCAGGTAGCTACAGTGGTGCTCCATTTAGGGGCCAGTTCCAGCAGGGCAGAGGTCGTTCTTTCAGGCATCCTCAGACAGGTCGCCTAGAGTACAGTGGGGCTTTTTTTGGCCGTGGCCGACAATGATATCAGCAGGGCCAGTCTTCACTCAGTTCCCTACCAGCTCAGAGTTCTACTCCGGCCTCTTCAGTCCAGGGTTCATCTGCAGCGAGGGGTTCCCATCAATCCCCTTCTCTAACACCGGGTAGATGTTATGAGTGTAGTGAGTTTGGCCACCTGAGGAGACAGTGTCCTCGGCATCGTAGTAGTCGGCCTCAGTAGAGGGATCAACCCTCCTCTTCTACTCCATCTACTTCAGCACCATCCCAGTCAAGTAGGGGTAGGGGTCAGACAGCTAGGGGTCTCCCTAGGGGTGGAGATCAATCGAGCGGTGGTCAGGCCCGGTTCTATGTGCTTACAGACAGGAGAGACGCTGTTGCATCAGACGCAGTTATCACAGGTATTATATCAGTTTGCCACAGGGATGCTTCGTTTTGTTTGATCCCGGGTCTACATACTCCTATGTGTCCTCATATTTTGCCCATTATTTGGGTACGACCCGTGGTTGTCTTGCCTTGCCTGTGCATGTATCTACCCCGGTGGGTGATACTATTATTATAGATCACATATATCGATCTTGTCTTGTTACTATTAGGGGTCTGGAGACCCGAGTTGATTTGTTGTTGTTGGGCATGGTGGACTTTGATGTGAATCTAGGTATGGATTGGCTATCTCCGTACCATGCTATTCTGGACTGTCATGCCAAGATAGTTACGTTGGCCATTACGGGTGTTCCGAGGATTGAGTGGAGAGGTTCGACTGATTATGTTCCCAACAGGGTGATTTAGTTCTTAAAGGCCCAGCGGATGGTTGGGAAGAGATGTTTATCATATTTAGCATTTGTGAGAGATGTTGGAGCTGAGACTCCTAGTATTAATTGTGTTCCAGTTCTGCGGGATTTCCCAGATGTGTTTCCAGCAGACCTGCCAGGCATGCTGCCAGACAGGGATATTGATTTTGGTATCGATCTGGTGCCGGGCACTCAACCTATCTCTATTCCTCCCTATCGTATGGCACCAGCTGAGTTAAAGGAATTGAAGGAGCAGCTTCAGGAACTCCTAGATAAGGGGTTCATTCATCCGAGTGTGTCACCGTAGGGTGCACCGGTCTTGTTTGTTAAGAAGAAAGATGGCTCAATGAGGATGTGTAGAGATTACAAGCAGCTGAACAAGGTAATAGTGAAGAACAAGTATCCTCTACCGTGCATTGATGATTTGTTTGATCAGCTCCAAGGAGCAAGGGTGTTCTCGAAGATTGATCTTCGTTCAGATTATCACCACCTGAAGATTAGGGAATCTAATATTATGAAGACAGCTTTCAGGACGAGATATGTGCATTATGAGTTTCTAGTTATGTCTTTTGGGCTGACTAATGGCCCAGCCGCATTCATGCACTTGATGAACAGTGTGTTCCAGCCGTATCTGGATTCCTTTGTGATTGTGTTTATTGATGACATCCTGGTATACTCGCGTAGCCAGTAGGAGCATGCACAACATTTGAGAGTTGTATTGCAGAGATTGAGGGAGGAGAAGCATTATGCAAAGTTCTCCAAGTGTGAGTTCTGGATTGGATCTGTGGCTTTTCTGGGACATGTGGTGTCCAGTGATGGTATTCAGGTTGATACAAAGAAGATAGAGGCAGTGCAGAGTTGGCCTAGACCGTCCTCAGCTACGGAGATCCGGAGTTTTCTCGGTTTGGCAGGGTATTATTACCGGTTTGTCCAGGGATTTTCATCTATTGCTTTGTCCTTGACCAAGTTGATGTAGAAAGGTGCACCATTCGTGTGGTCAGATGAGTGCGAGGAGAACTTCCAGAAGCTCAAGACAGCTTTGACCACAACACCAGTGTTAGTCTTTCCATCTGCTTCAGATTCTTACACCGTCTATTATGATGCTTCGAGAGTTGGGATTGGATGCGTGTCGATGCAGGAGGGTAGAGTTATTGCTTATGCTTCTTGTCAGTTGAAGCCTTATGAGAAGAACTACCCTATTTATGATTTGGAGTTGGCTGCCATAGTTCATGCCTTGAAGATTTGGAGGCACTGTCTATATGGTGTATCTTGTGAGGTGTATACCGACCATCGTAGTCTTCAACACTTGTTCAAGCAGAAGAATATAAATTTGAGGCAGCGGAGGTGGCTTGAGTTGCTTAAGGATTATGACATTACCATTTTATATCATCTGGGGAAGGCCAATGTAGTGGCCGATGCTTTGAGCCGAAAGGCAGTTAGTATGGGCAGCTTGGCGTATATTGCAGTTGGGGAGAGACCCTTTACAGTTGATGTTCAGGCGTTAGCCAATTGAATGGTGAGATTAGATATTTCAGAGCCGAGCCGGGTTTTGGCTTGCGTGGTTTCTCGGTCCTCTTTATATGACCGCATTCGTGAGCGCCAGTATGATGATCCAAATTTGCTTGTCCTTAAGGAAAAAGTTCATCATGATGATGCCAAGGATGTGACTATTGATAGTGATGGTGTGTTGAGGATGCAGGGCCAGATTTGCATGCCAAATGTGGATGGGCTTCGGGAGTTGATATTGGAGGAGGCCCATAGCTCGCGGTATTCTATTCATCCAAGTGTCGCGAAGATATATCAGGACTTGAGGCAGTATTATTGGTGGAGAAGAATGAAGAAAGATATTGTGAGTCATGTAGCTCGTTGCCTCAACTATCAGCAGTTCAAGTTTGAGCATCAGAGGCCCGGTGGTGTGTTTCAGCGTATGGATATTCCCGAGTGGAAATGGGAGAGGATTAATATGGACTTCGTGAGTGGTCTCCCTCAGACAGCGAGGAAGTTTTGATTCGGTTTGGGTGATTGTGTATCGGCTAACCATGTCCGCGCACTGCATTCCGGTATGTACTACCTATTCCTCGGAGCAGCTAGCAAAGATTTTCATCAGAGAGATTGTGCAGTTGCATGGGGTCCCAGTTTCTATTATATCAGATAGAGGTACTCAGTTTACTTCTCAGTTCTGGAAGACTTTTCAGCGAGAGTTGGGTTCACAGGTAAAGTTGAGCACGGCGTTTCATCCTCAAACGGACGGGCAGTCTGAGTGTACCATGCACATATTGGAGGACATGTTGCGTGCCTGTGTTATTGAATTTGGAGGTTCTTGGGCTGATTACTTGCCTCTTGCAGAGTTTGCGTACAACAACAGCTACCAATCCAGCATTCGGATGTTGCCATATGAGGCTTTATATGGGAGACGGTGTAGATCACCGGTTGGTTGGTTTGACCCCGGTGAGGCTAGGTTGTTGGGGACAGAGTTGGTCCAGGATGCCTTAGATAAGGTGAAAGTGATTCAGGAGAGACTTCGCACAGATCAGTCGCGTCAGAAGAGTTATCCGGACCGAAAGGTCCTAGATGTATCTTATTCGGTGGGCGAGAAGGTTTTACTGAAGGTTTCGCCTATGAAGGGAGTCATGAGATTTGGAAAGAAAGGAAAGTTGAGTCAGAGGTTCATTGGCCCTTTTGAGATACTTAGGAGGATTGGAGAGGTGGCCTATATGCTTGCTTTCCCACCCAGCCTATCGGGAGTTCATCCGGTATTTCACGTGTCTATGCTCCGGAAGTATGATGGGGACCCATCTCATGTGTTGGACTTCAGTACAGTTCAGTTAGATGATGACTTGACTTATGATGTGGAGCCTGTAGCTATTTTGGGTCGACAGGTTCGGAGATTCAGGTCTAAGGATATAGCATCAGTGAAGGTGCAGTGGAGAGGTCGGCCCGTGGAGGAGGCTACATGGGAGACCGAGCGGGAGATACGGAGCAGATATCCTTACTTGTTTGAGACTCCTGGTATGTTTTTTGACTTGCTCGAGGACGAGCGTTTGTTTTAGTTTGGAAGGATGTGATGACCCGACCCGTCGTGTCATGTAATTCCATCCCGTTTGCCCCGTTATATGCTTATTCATGTTTCAATATCTGTACTTCGTGAATTTGGGTCATTTCGGATCGAGTTTGGTAGGAAATGGGACTAGTAGTCTCTTTAATAAAGGATTAGTTTAAAAAAGTTAATTGGATGTTGACTTGTGAGTTAGAGCGCTCGGAATTGATTTCTGGTGGTTCGGTTAGCTTTGGGGGATGATTTGTGACATAGGAGTGAGAACGGAATTGAATTTGGAGGCCCGATGTAGAAATAGGCTTGAATTGGCGAATTCCGGTTGATAGGTGAGATTTTCATCCGAGAGTCGGATTGGAATTCCGAGAGTTGCAGTAGCTCTGTTAGGTGATTTATGATATGCATGCAAAGTTTTAGGTCATTCGGAGGTGTTTAGGTCGGGTTTTTAATCATATGTGCAATTCAGAAGTTTTTAAGAAACTTAGGCTTTGATTTGATGAAAATTGAGGATTTTGATGTTAACGATGGCGTTTTCACAACTCGAGCAAGTTTGAATAGCGTTATAGGATGTATTGGTACTTTTGGTTGAGGTCTCGAGGGCCTCGGGGTGATTTCGGGTGGTTGAACGAGAGAATTTGAAGTTGGAAGTTTTGCTGGTTTTGTTGCAGCAGGTATTTCCGCATCTGCGGATGTGAGACCGCAGATGTGGCTTTGCGGAAGCGGAAGAATCTCCGTAGGTGCGATAGGGCGATTGTTCAGCAGTGTCCGCATAAGAGGAAGTCTTGACCGTAGGAGCGGTATCGCGGGTGCGAGTTATTGACCGCAGAAGCGGTCATGCCCCTTTAGTGAAAGTTACGCAGAAGCAGAAGTTGGTCCGCATTAGCAGTCGAAGTGAACCACAGAAGCGGAGCCCGAGTCGCATAAGCGATGCCTGGGTTTTTAAGTGAGAACCGCATAAGCGGATTTTTGGCCGCAGAAGCGGTCCCGCATAAGCGGAAACGGGACCGCATAAGCGAAAATTGGCCTGAGCAGAATGGTTTTAAAATAGCATTTCATCCGCGACTTGGGGGTTATTTTCCTCCATTGTTAAGTATCTTGGGAGCTTTTGGAGTAGGATTAAGAGGGTTTCAACTGGTTATCGATTGGAGGTAAGTTTTATGAGTTAAATACATGTTTTTATTGAAGAATCATCCTTGAAATTCATGAGATTATGGCTAAAT
This sequence comes from Nicotiana glauca, assembly GCA_026770625.1. Lineage (NCBI taxonomy): Eukaryota > Viridiplantae > Streptophyta > Magnoliopsida > Solanales > Solanaceae > Nicotiana > Nicotiana glauca. The sequence goes on from MU747508.1 coordinate 41,468, forward strand.
TATAAGAAATTAGGGCTTGAAGCAAAAATTCTAAATTTGGGGTTTGAGGGGCCATTTGTGGTCCGATTTGGTAATTGTTGGTATGTGAGGACTCGTGGCGAGACGAGGATTCCGAAAATGTAAATTTCAAAATTTTTCGAGACGTGTGCCCGGGGCTCGGGTTTTGCCAATTTCGTGTTTTCGAGTATTTTTCGAGTTCTTTCGATTGGGTTATGTCCCATTAGCATATTATGATGTATTCCTTATATGTAGATGATGACCTGAGGGCTTGGTGGACTAGTCTCGTGACTGGTTTGAGGTGAGTAATAGATGTAGATGATGACCTGAGGGTTTGAAACCCCGGTATATCACACTGTGACGCTATATTGAGGCGAGACACGTACTCTAAGGTGAGTGCGGGGTCAATTGTGATTGAGGACTGTGGCCTAGTCCGACCGAGTGATGTTGTACTATATCATTAGCTAGAAATTAGCTGGTAAACCTCCTACTTGGATGGTTATGGATATATTCGGGCTATATGCCGTTTATTTAGATCCTGTAGGGATTATTATCACTGTTTCCATGATGTATAGCATGTTTTCATGATATTAGTTCTGAGTTGAATATTGTCTCGAAATGGCTAGTAAAATTCTAAGGTTTTAAACACATAATTATATTTTTTGACAATTGGAACTAAAAATGGTAAGTTTGACTGTGCCCGTGTGGATTGCATGCATATAGCTGGAGTGATAGTGGATCGGGTTGTACGCCGCAGCGGTGTGATATTGATATTGCGCTTGGGCTGTTGGAGCCCCTCCAGAGTCTGAACCCCCCACAGTGAGCGCCAGTATTATTATGTTATTCTGGTAGAGGCTCTAGACTCATGACCCCCAGGTCTTGGGGAAGTTGTTCTGTATTTCCAGATATTCGGTTGTTTTATAACTATCAGCTTTATTTTGGTTTTCTTCACTGTTAATGATTTTAAATAAATGATTTTGAGCTCTATCCTCGGGTTGAGAGTGTATTTGGTCGGGCTTGCCTAGCAGTTGTATTGGGCGCCATCACGACCGGGGTTGGGGTCGTGACAATAAGACTCCAATAATACATAGTTTCAAAAGTTGCGGAAAGATAATAAAAGGGATAGGGGAAGAGTCAGTCCCTACGAACGTCAGGCAGCTACCTCGACAACTCCAATAACACTCCGAAGCAGCAATTAGCTCAGCTAAGCTTCCAAAGTACCTAAATCTGCACACATGGTGCAGGTAGTCGAGTAAGTACTTCCAACTCAGCGGTAATAAAAGTAAATAATGCTGAGGAGAAAGAAAACCACGCAAGAGCACTATCTCATGCTATAAAAATACAGAACCACACATTTTGAACAGCAATGCACTTTCATGAAAATCCTTTATAACATACTTGGATCAGTTTAAAACCTCTTTTTAAAACATATCTTTCTTTCATTATTGACAGTTAAGTACCTTAATACGATGTCAAGTAGTGCAAGTCCGCACACAAACCAGCCCCTTGGGCACAACACTCCTTTAACAATTTACACCAGGGTATCTGGTCAACAAGGCAAGTAATACACATATGCCATTACTATATGAGTGCTAAATGTCATGCCACATAGTACAACAGAAATCAATGCATGAATGCAATGCAATGCACATGACGCTGTGGCGTACAGCCCGATCCATTTGGGCGCCCGACGCTCACTGCTGGGGTTCAGACTCCGGAGGGGCTCCTACAGCCCAATCACAATATCAATATCACTCCCGCTGCGGCGTGCAGCCCGATCCATGCATAGTCATGAATGCACATAAGCCCCTTGGGCATTAATCACATAGTAGTTCTCAGCTAAAATACCAGTAAGATATCAATTAAGTTCTCAAATCTTAAAAATGTGACTGAGTTTGAAAAATAGTATTTTTAAACCTTGGACTGAGATAGAAATGTGCACAGTAATGCAAAAACAGTGATTTTTTAATCCCCGAAGGATTCAAATATTCGGCACGAAGCCCAAAACATAACAATCAGTCCAAATCATGATAATTAATACCTTTAACAGGATGTCAATTCAGCTCCAAGCAATTTAGTAGTATTTTTATTAAGCGGGACGGACCAAGTCAAAATCCCCAATGGTGCTCTGCCCCACGCCCGTTATCCGGTGTGCAAGTCACCTCAATATAGCACTATGGTGTGCAAGTCCGGAGTTTCAAACCCTCAGGACATCATTTACTAGTATTACCCACCTCGAACCGGCGAAAACTCTAGCCCGCGATGCCTTTGCTCCTAAAACCGGCCTCCACGCGCGTCCAATCTATCCAAAATCATAAGGAATACATCATAATATGCTAATGGGACATAATCCAATCGAAAGAACTCGAAAAATACTCAAAAACACGAAATTGGCAAAAACCCGAGCCCCGGGCCCACGTCCCGGAAAATTTCGGAATCCACATCACCGAAACCCTCGTCTCGCCACGAGTCCGTACATACCAAGAACTCCCAAATCGGACCACAAATGGCCCCTCAAATCCCAAATTTAAAGCATTTGCTCCAAGCCATAATTTTTTATCATTTTGCTATGTTTTCATGAATTTCAAGCATGATTCTTCAATAAAAGCATGTATTTAACTCATAAAACTTACCTCCAATGATTCCCAGTCGAAACCCCTTGAATTCCCGTCCAAAGCTCTCAAGATTGCTCAAAAATGGTGAGAAATGGGTTTGGTTCGCGGATGAAATGTTATAAAACCATTCTGTCTGCCCAGTCAATTTCTTCATCGCGTTCGCGGCCATAGCCACGCGAACGCGAAGAGAAAATTTTAAAAAGGCTCACAATTACTCTACGCAAATGAGACCCAATCCACGCGATCGCGATACTTCATGCCTCACGCCTACGCGAACGCGTCAGCAGACACGCGGACGCGTAGAACAAACTTCACTGGCTCCAAATCCTTATTCGCGAACGCGTCTCACCTACTGCAAATGCGAAGCACAAGCTCGAGACCCTCCCGAACGCGAGACACCAAACGCGAACGCGAAGCACAAACTCAGGCCAACCCATTTCCCTTCTACGCGATCGCGAGCCTCTCCATCGCGAATACGATGACCAAGCATCCTACGCCTATGCGAACGGGGCCCAGGCCATGCGAACGCGAAGCCTTGAAAATTCCTGCACTACTGTTGCAACTTTCAGCAGATTTCATAAGTCCAAATTTCCCGGCAATCATCCGAAATCACCCCGAGGCCCTCGTGACCTCAATTAAATGCACAGATATGTTCTATTACTTCATTCAAACTTGCTCGTAACATAAAAACACTATCATAAAAATCAAAATCATCGCATTACCACGGATTCAAACCTAAATTTATCAAATTCTTCCAAAACTCACATTCAATCTGAAACCCAACCAAACGACGTCCGAATGACCTGAAATTTTGAGGACAAGTCCAAAATCACCTAACGAAGCTACTGTAACCCTCGGAATTCCATTCCGAACCTCGGATTAAAATCTCACCTATCAACCGGAATTCACCAAAATTCCAACTTCGCCAATTCAAGCCTAATTCTACACCGGACTTCCAAATTCGATTCTGACGCACTCCTAAGTCACAAATCATCTTCCGGAGCTAACCGAACCATCAGAATCCATATCCGAGCCCTCTAACCATATAGTCAACTTTCGGTTGACTTTTCTAAAACAAGCTTCCTTCTAAGAGGCTAAGTGCCTCATTTCCAACTAAAACCAACGCAATTACACCCGATCAACTCAAATACCAATATTGAAACATGAAACAACACAATAAGGGGAAAACGGGGCGGTATCTCACGGGACAACGGGTCGGGTCGTCACATTTATTACACTGTATTGTTAGAGGCACTAGACTCATGGGCCCCACGTCGTTGGGAGTTTATTCCGTATCATCGTGATATTCAGCTTATTTCTATTTAGCAGTTTATACTTTAAGATTTAGTGTTGTTAATGATATTCAAATGATTGGTTTTGAGCTTCATGCTCGGGTTGAGAGTGTAAATGGTCGGGCTTGCCTAGCGGTTGTGTTGGGCTCCATCACGACCGGGATTGGGGTCGTGACACATGGTGACGAGTATCTATACACTGGTGTCGAGCAGACCGTGAGTCCTAAATTGATAAATTATCGAATTCTTAATTGTTGTTTGTGAGGACTTGGTTGGAAATCTTTAACACTGAGCCAGTAATTGTTGAGACTAAGTATTGATTTAATTTTGTTAAGGGAAGATTGAATAAGTTTGATTATATCTGGATCTCCCTTGCCGGTATAGTTTATTATATTATCTTGTTCCCTAGCCACGATATAACATATTTCTCCCTTGCTGGAATTATGTTGTGTATTGTGTTAAAAGAAATGGGATCGTGTGGCACGCCGACCACGAGATATCATGAAATGGGAGAGAGTGGTACGCCTACCACGTGATATTTTTAAATGGGATCGAGTAGTACGCCTACCACGGGATATTGTGAAATGGGATCGAGTGGTACGCCTACCACGTAACATTTTAAAATGGGATCCAGTGGTACGCCTACCACATGATATTATGAGAAATGGGATCGAGTTGCACACCTACAACGAGAGGAAATTGAAACAAGTGAAAGTGGTAAGTTTTCCCTTATTCATTGTTAGAAGAAATCAGATGTAGTTTCCTTTGTTATTCCTGATATTCCGTTTTATCTGCTACCCCATGAGCATGTTCCCCTCCCAGTTTTAATTGTTTACTTTCCGCTATTATTTTGTTGTACTTGTATATATATATGCACAAGTTTATCTAGTAGTCTGATCTAGCCTAGTCACTACTTCGCCGGAGTTAGGCCAGCCACTTACCAGCACATGGGGTCGGTTGTGCTGGTGCTACACTTTGTGCATCTTTTTGCACAGATCACAGTACCGGAGCAGCAGCTTTTGGACCGCAGTATGAGCATTTGGAGCTGACTTCAGTCCAGAGATCCTCGAGGTAGCCTTGCTGACGTCCGTATGGCCCGGACATTCTTCTGTCTTTGTCATTAGTTTGTTATCCTTGTGCCGGAAAAAACAGTATTGTGTTTTATTCAGACCTTGAGTTTAGCATTCTATAGATGTTCGTGAGTTAGTCACTCCAGTCTTGGGTAGAGGTTGTAATTGAATTTTCGCACTTATTTTCCGTTTATTTATATTTAAAACTTCCGTTTTTATATTAAATGTCTCATTGCCTTGATATTATCGATGTTTGCGTAAAAGATTTATAATTAATTGGCTTGCCTAGCTCCTAATAGTAGGCGCCATCAAGACTCCCAACGGTGAAAAATTTGGGCAGTGACACTTGGTTTGTAAATCTCTACAATTATGAATGATTATGTTGCATTAGAAATCATGTCTATAGAGTTGTTTTCATGTGAATTTGCTATACATCAGTCTTATATGTTTGTGCCTATTAGATATAGAAAGCATGTCCATACTCGCTTCGGTTGATGTGTTTAAGTCGGATTTTGCAATCTAGAAATTTGGCCATTAAGTGATTCATATTCGTGTTTAGAATTATCATCCTCTAGCTAGTTTTAATAATTCAATGCATAATGTGTTTGTTACACGCACATTACAAGTTCAAAATCCGCCGTAAACAAAAGTCAAGCATTTAAGTAGAAAAGCGTAAAGGGACGGACTCATAGATCATTGAGTTTCAAACTGTGTGCCGCTAGATTTCAGAATTTCACTATTCTAAAAAAAAATATTACAACTATCAATTTATCCTACATGCAACCTAGTTTTCTTGTCTACAAGTTGTGACGATTTTTCTTCAGTATTTTTATATTTTCATTTATTCTAGGTTATAGATTAATGCTATTACATATAGTTTTTTGTAATTACCTTTTTAATTGACCTAATTATATAACTATTTTTTATATCACCAATGCATAGAACTTAATGACACAGATCAAATGTTTCCTACTTAATTATTTTCAGAAGGAAGAATGCGCGACCATTCAAGATCAAGAAGAAACAAAGATTTTTTAGGCACAAGAATTTTTTTGATGCAACTCATATATTTGTTTAGTTCGGCCTCTTAATTATATTGCATATTAAAATTTCTTATTGGAATACTTGAAGTACTAGTATAAGGTAATGGACAATTTATTTTTCATATCTATGTTTTTTTTGTCTTCTGATCTAATTCTTCTTCTTTCCACGAGAAAAATGCATATAATTTTTTTTCCCGATTATCGATATACTTAATACCTATAGAAGTGAATAAAACCCTTAGCCATATATTTTGATTGTAATATTTATAAGATTATAAATTATGTCTAAATACAAAAATAATGAAACCTAACTCAAATCGGAGAAAACATACAGTATTGAAATGTAAAACCATCATATATTAATAATAGAAATCATAGCAGAATATAGCTTGTAGAATCATCAAAACAAACTAAACAGTACTAAATAAAAATATCACGCCCTAATAATGTGAATTTAAACTTAAGCATTAGGTGCATTAGTTATCTATATTTTCTGAATAAGACTCTGAAGAAGATGAAGATGAAGCCTCATTTTTCAAATGCTTTAAACGATTATTCAGATTAAAAATAGTTGCACTTAACAAAGCTTCATACTTTTTTACTTCATCTGCATTAAACTGCTCAATTGACTCCCACTGGTATCGTTGGCCGTTTTCTTTCATGTTGTCATGTGGAAGAGACTGAGCACATGTAGCTTCTTTTATGTTGTCAAATAATTCCTTCCTATTGTTGAGTTGATTAACTTTGTGTCGTGCATGAGCGGCAACTAGGCGAGTGCTTTCACTTAATTGCATATTAAGATTTAGAAAACGATCAGTAATTGCTTCGGATATAGGATGAAAAAAAAAGGCTTACCGGTAGGAGAAAAGAGTACAATACCAATATCAATATTGCATAGCTTAACAAGTTCGCTGGCCTTTTTATACAGACCCGAACGACACTTTGAAAATATCACATAGCGTTCGTCCTCATTTTTTATTTTTTTCATCGGAATACTTTGTCATCCTCTAGTCTTTTTACCCTCCATGGCTAAAATTATAAGGCAAAAGTATAATATAAAAGCTTATTGATGAGCAGTTTTCTTTAAGAAATGATACTTATGACAAATAGAATACCATGACTATTTATATACATCAAGACTTGATCATAATAAATTTCTTGCCAAATATTATAAAAGAAAGCAATCAAAGAAATCTAAACTTTTATGTTAAAAAAATAAATATTTTATCATACTTACTAAAACTTACCAAGTTCTGATTAGAAAATGTGGATGTAAATCCTAGAAACTCAAAGTAAGTACTGGAATCTTTAAATTTAACTCAAATAGGAAAGTAATTTAATGCCTTTAGAAATTCATCAACTTCTAGAAGTTCGAATTAACTCGGGTCTGATTTAAAGTTTAACTTGAATAGGAAAGTTTTAATAATGAAAATCAAACTTTCCAAATGCATTAACATTAACAAAATCTGAAAATTTAAGTTTAATTGGAAAAGTTTTAATGTTTTAACAGAAATAAGTGCAAATGTAATTAGAAGATAAATCAAATTGAGAAAAAACATTAAATTTGCATTACTACAATAAAAAAATTGAAATTAACTTGAACTAGGAAATTACTCACTAATTTTACCAAGTACAATTTCTGAAATGCAATATAACTAAGAGTGACACAAGAGGATACCAAAAATGTTTTCAAATATACGAAAAACACTACGAATAGAATTATGCGATAATTGTACACATGACACTATAGAATTTATATTTGGAAGCAACTCGTGATATCGAAATACCCTAGGTCATCAAAAGAACCTTCATGTGATGATTCAATAGATCGTTTTGATTACTAGTGTCACGACCTGGAATCCCAATCTTGGGGTTATGATAGCGCCTAATATCCACTTGCTACGCAAGCTGATGTGAAATAATTAATTAACAAATTTTTAAATTCAATAATTCGAGGCCTTAAAACTTCCTTTTTACCTTACCTTAATTTGCGTGTGTGGTTTGGACCTATATCCTTAAAGACTTTTATGTGAAACTATGAGAAATAGGAAGTTGTAGAGTTAAAATTTGATTGTGGTTGACTTTGGTCAACATTTTGAGCAAACGGATTCGGATCTGTGTTCTGACTATCCCGGAGATCCGCAGTAAAATATGGGACCTGCGCGTATGCACGGAAATAATTTTGAGGTCCCAAGCCTTTCAAATCAAATTTTGAAAGAAATTGTTTTGCTGAATTATCTATGAAACAAAGAAAAGAATTAATGTTTGAAACTATTGGTATCGGACCCGTATTTAGGTTCTGGAGCTCGGTAGAAACTCATTATAATATTTAAATGGTAACTGTGAAATTTGGTGGAAAATGAAATTTATTTGACGTGATTTGGACTTCGGTTAAAGAGTTAAGAACTTTAAGTGTTCTTGATGAAAATGATGAGTTATGAGGTTTAATTCATAGTTTTACATGTTATTTTCATGATTTGATAGCACGATCAAGTCCGTATGATATTTTTGGATTAGTGTGCATGTTTGGTTTGGAGCCCCGAGGGCTCTGGTTAGTTTTGGACAGGCCACGGAGTGAGATTTGGACTTAGGAAGTTGCAGGTTTTAGCTGGTATGTTGCAGGTCTGCAGGCTTTGCCAATACGAAGCCTGGGTCGCAAATGCAACAAGTACAATAAAAAATTTGAAATTAACTTGAACTAGGTAATTACTCGCTAATTTTACCAAGTATAATTTCTGAAATGCAATATAACTAAGAGTGACACAAGTGCATACCAAAAATGTTTTCAAATATACGAAGAACACTACGAATAGAATTATGATTTATTTAGCATTTAATGATGTAGTTTAGTAACTGGTGGCTAGAAAGGTCCCTCGCAAATGCGAAGGTGGTCGGAACTTTAATTAGGTTGCAAATGTGACATTATCTTTGCTAATGTGAAGGGGTCAGTTTTCTGAGGGATTCGCAATTGCGACACCTGCAACCTGCAAAATTATAACTTAGACAAATTTCAACCATTTCAAATACGAAACACTCTTGGGCAATTTTTCAAAGACAAGTACTCTTCCAAATCGATTGTAAGTCATTTTTAACTTATTTTTATTAATGTTTAACATCTTTTCCCATGATTTCAACTCAAAATCAAAGGTTTACATGAGGGAAATGGGTGATTTGGGTAGGACCTAGGTTTTTCCAATTTCGGGAATTTGGATCTTGATTTGAGGTCTGATTCCAAAACAAATTATATATTTGAGTTTGTGGGGGAATGGTTAATCGGGTTTTGGTTCGAACCTTGGGTTTTGACCATGTGGGCCCGGGGCGATTTTTGACTTTTTGAAAATACTTTAGAAAACCTATTTTCATGCATTGGAATTGATTATTTAGCATTTAATGATGTAGGTTAGTAACATGTGGCTAGATACAAGCAAATGGGTGTAGAATCAAGAGGTAAAGCGATAGTTGAGACTTAAATTGTGTTCGCGGCATCGAGGTAAGTGTTTGGTCTAACCTTAGCTTGAGGGATTAGGACTTGTGTCCTATTTGCTATTTGTTATTTGTTAAGTACGACGTATAGGCATGGTGACGAGTATCTATATGTTGGTGTCAAGCATGTCCGTGAGTCTTATATTATAATTATTATTACTCCGTTCGTATTGTTCATGCCTTTTGTGACGATTTCTATTGTCGAGTAAACTTTGTGGAAGTAACAATGGTATTTGAGTATTAAAGAGCGTTGACTCAAGTTGTATAATAAATTATGGAAGTATACTCTCCCTCCTGACCTCGTCTGTCCTCTCTCTCGTGGAACCACATGTCCCCTACTTGGCGAGAGGTCCTCACCACTCGCTGAACTAGGACCACAGGCTGTGTCGCCATGACACCTGGAACCTGACCAATGGAAACTCACTACTCTAAAATGGGGGTGGCGGGAGTCTGGGTCCCTCCCCCGATCTGTGAAGTAGTCGGTACGACTTGAATCAATCCCGCCTGAATCAATGTACCAAACATGCTCAGGAACTGTGCCAAGGTCTCGTGAACGGCTGGAGTAGTAGTAGCGGTAGGCGTGTTAGGTGCCTGAACTCCAGCTGGATCCGCTTGTGGTACCTCGGCGGCAACTCGCGTAGGTGCTCTTGCTCCACCACGGGCACGTCCTCGGCCTCTACCCCATCCCTGGCCTCTGACGGCTACAGTAGGGGGCGCAGTTGCCTGATCATCTCGAGTAGCACGTTTCCTCACCATCTGTGAGACAATAGAAGGTAGAAGTTTAGAATTGTGAATGTCAAAAATCTCGAGCGACAGGGAAGTCAAATGAAGTGGAATTTTCCTAACAGTTACATAGCCTCCCATAGATAAGTACAGACGTCTCCGTACCGATCAACGAGATTCTAGTAAACCGTCATGTGTTCCGTGACTCCTATGAACCTAGAGCTTTGATACCAACTTGTCACGACCCCAGTTCACCCTCCATGAACATGTCGTGATGGCACCTAGTTCATAAAACTAGGTAACCCTAACAATGCGGAAAATTAATATAACTTGCGGAAACATTTAATTAAATTGAACAAAACAAGAAGAAAATGGTATATAAGTGTCACTTGGCATATACAAATCAAAAATAAAACACGCAAGTCTACAATCTCATCCCAAAACATGGAAACTCATGGGAACCACATGCTAATAGAAATGTAATATACTGCTCTAACTGCAGAATGTCTAAACAACTGAAAGAAAAGGATAGATTAACTATTAAAGCTGGAACAGAATAGAGACTCCTGGTCTGCAGACGCGGTAGATATACCTCGAAGTCTCCGCTAGATCTCTCCACCTCGAGGATAGTACGTCTAAGTGGAGGTACCTGGATCTGCACATGAAAAACATGAGTAGAAGGGGAATGAGTACACCAAAGCAGTAGTCAGTAAGTGCCAAGCCTAACCTCGGTTGGGTAGTGACAAGGAAGGTCATGGCCCTACTGAGGTCAAACAACATAATATGAATTATTAATATGAAAACTGCTAGTAATAATGAGTACATCAGTGAGAATAGATAGGTTAAACATGGCAATAACAACTACACAAAGAACAGAATAAAAATGGAATATGTACAACTCAATACCAATAATAAAAATGAGGATCTCCTAGGATACCGTCCTATAGTCCTTTTCTTAACTGTCCAGTGGATCTCCCGAGATACCATCCTGTAGTCCATCATATGTGTAAATCCGAAAGATGTCCCGGGATACCGTCCCGTAGTCCAACTATCAATGTGCAGGGGGATCTATCGGGAATCTAACCCGTAGTCCTAAAGTAAATGTGCAGAGGGATCTATCGGGAATCTAACGCGCAGTCCCAAAGTAAATGCCCAGGAGGATCTATCGAGAATCGAACCTGCAGTCCCAAAGTAAAAAAATAAGGGGGGAGCTACCAGAATCCCACATCCATAGTCCCAATGTAAATATGCAACCACAACCAGAAGATATTCAGAAATGAAGTAAAAAATACAAGCATCAGGTAGTGCTAGCCTAACATGCTTCACGTAGTACAGTTAAGGCAACTTAAACAATTAGGCAAGTTGAATCAACTAAACATGCTTTTTCTAATCTAACACAGGTTATAATTGCAAGTAAAATAAGGCAAATATGAAGGAAAACTCAGTCTTAATATCTCAAGTGAAAACCAGATTTTCAACAATTGGCTCAAGTGCGCGCTCGTCACCTCGCTTACAAGGCACTCAAATACAAAATAATAAATTCTAAGTGGAAAGGTCCCCCATGCAAGGTTAGGCAAGCCACTTACCTCGAACCGGCTCCAACATCAACTTGAAATAATACTTTTTCCATGAGTATTCGACTCCAAATGGACAAAATCTATTCAATTCAATTAAACATCGTAAATAACATCTCAAGCAACTGATTCTACTATTAAATTCAAAGGCAAGACACGAAATTACATAAAATGACCAAAATTCCCCTCAGGACAATGTCTCTGAATCGATAATTTTCAGATTTTCAGAAACCTCGTACTGTCACGAGTCTAACCATATAAAAATCTCCAAAATCGGAGGTCAAACACCCACTCAAAACTCAATAGTTCGGTCTACGAAGTTTTCCCTATTTTTCATTCAAAAATCCAAAATTAAGGAAGAATTCGTGATTAGATTAGTGGGTTTTAAGCATAAGGGAGTAGAGAATCATTACCCAATCGTTGCCTCTGAAAAACCCTCGAAATCTCCCTCAAATCCGAGTTCTCTAGCTTGAGTTTTGTTAAAAATGGCTAAACCCTCATTTTAAAATGTTTATATCTGCCTAGGGATTTTGTTCTATGCGATCGCAAAAGAGGGAATGCGATCATGAAGAGTTAATATTGAGGGCCCAGAAATTAGACTATGCGAACGCATCCCAAGCAGTACGATCGCATAAGAGAAAATTTAAAGGTTCAAAATTTGGTCTATGCGAACGTAGCCTAAGGCCTGCGATCGCAGAAGAGGAAAAAATAGAACTGTGCAATCGCGGACAGGTTATGCAATCGCATAGAAGGTTTTGGCCCCCCTCTGAAATTGAACTACGTGAAGAGAAATCTGCAACACTTTTCAGCACAAAAATGCCCCGTTGAGCATCCGAAACACATCCGATGCCCTCGGGACCTCAACCAAACTTATGAACATGTTTCATAACACCATTCAAACTTATACCAATCATTAAACCTCCTAAAATAACACCGGAAAACTCGAATTAATGAACGATTTGAGCCTAAGAACTTCAAATTTCATCAAAATACGCTTTCGATAAAAAACCTAACCAAAACACGTCCGAATGGCCTGAACTTTTGCACACACGTCTCAAATGACATGAAAGAGCTACTGAAACTTCCAAAATTCCAATCCGACCCTAGTATCAAAAACTCTCAATCGGACCGGAAACTTCAAAAATTCAAACTTCGTCATTTCAAGCCTAAATGAGCTATGGACTTCAAAAATACATTCCGAGCACGCTCCCAACCCCGAAATCACCTAGAAAGATAACAGAACCGTCGAATTTCCATTACAAAGTCATCTTCATACTGTTCCAACTATGGACCATTTTTCAATACTTAAGCTCTCATTTACGCACTAAGTGTCCAAAAACTCTCCGAAACCCAACACCGAATGTCCTGTCAAACCAAAATAGCAGAGATGAACTTAGGAAAAGCAGTTAATAGGGGATCAGGGTGTTAATTCTTAAGGCGACCGGCCGGGTCGTCACAAGATTAAAGGATAAAATTAATGGGTGTTTAAGGAAATGGAAGGAACCACGTTAAAATCTACTAACCTATGAAGTTGGGATGAAAAACCTCTTCAAAATCACCTCTATGCCGACCTCAAACATGAAAATGATGAAAAATGGGACAAATCCCAACTTTGGGATATTTAAATCATTGGGCGTCAGGCATTCTTCGCGTTCGCGAAGGACCTCACGCGATCGCAAAGAACAACAGCCCGAGTGGCATTCGCTTTCACGAGAAATGCTATACGTTCGTGATAGGCTTTCCTACCTGGCTTTCGCATTCGGGAGCCTAGGATTGTGTTTGCGTCCCTAGGATCGTGTTCCCGTAGTGTATTTGACTGCCTCGCACGAGAATCCCATAAACCTTCGAGTTCGCGAGTGGATGGTCGTGTTCGCGAAGGGTAAGCCCTAAAACTCTTCATGTTTGCAACCATGTCATCGCGTTATCGATGAAGAATTCCTCTCCATACCCAAGCTCGCCTTCGCGATCGCGAAGAAGAAAGAGTCAGATACCAATAATAGCAAAAACCAGTAGATTCCTTAAGTCCAAAAATGATCTGTAGCCTATCCAAAACTCACCGAGCCCCTCGGGCTCTAAACTAAACATGCACACAAGTGCAATAACATCATACAAACTTGCTCCCACGATCATAACATACAAATCACAACTATAACTACAAATCAAACATCGAAGCACATAAATTTTTTAAAGAAACTCAAGAACTATCAAATTTACAATCGAGCGTCCAAGTACTATCAAATTAACTCTGTTTTGCACTAAACTTTTTACACAAGTCTTAAATAGTAAAATGACCTATACCAAGTTCGGGAACCAAAATGCGAACCAGGTAGAAATAAAGCCAACCTACGATCAAACATCGGAATTCTTCATACTATCAAATTACTAGTTTTCAACAAATCACATCAAATCAAGTTAAGGACTTCCGAATTTAATTTTGGACATACACCTAAGTCTAAAATCACGATACGAACCCACCGAAAATGTCAAAATATTGATCAAGATCCGTCTACACAAAATGTTTACCGTAAACAACTCAAATATTTTTAAGACTAAAATTCATATTTTCTTTAGTTTTTCACATAAAAGCTTTTTCGAAAAGGCATGGACTGCGCATGCAAATCGGGAATCACTAAACAAAGCTAATCAAGCTGGCACACTAGAACCTATTCACCGTTCCCATTCTTCAAGGTAACTTTCTTCTTCTTCACAAATAGAACTGATGCACCCCAAGGCGACACACTGGGACAAATGGATCCCTTATCAAGTAGCTCCTGAAGCTATTCTTTCATTTCTTTCAACTATCCTGGTTCCATACAATACGGTGGAATAGAGATGGGCGGAGCGCCTGGCACTATATCACTACCAAAATCAATGTCCCTGTCGGGTGGCATACATGACAAGTCTACAAGAAACATATCTGGAAAGTCTCTCACTATCGAAACAGACTCAATAGTAGGGGTATCAGCATCAACATTCCTCATAAGGGCTAAATATGCCAGACGTCCCTTCCCTACGATTCGTTGGGCTTTCAAATATGAAATTACTCTACTGGGAACATAGTCTAGAGAACCTCTCCACTCAACCCTAGGAAATTAAGGCATCGCCAATGTCACGGTATTATCGTGACAATCTAAAGTAGTATCACATGGTGACAACCAATCCATGTCTTAAATCACGTCAAAATCAACCATGCTAAGTAGTAAAAGATATACTCTCATCTCTAATCCCCCAATAGTCACCCACCAGTATGAGCGAACCAACCTTAGGGGGATGGAAATAAAGAATAAAGAAAAACAAAAAGGTAGACAAGTCAGTAAGAGTTATGAAGTGTTTGCATTATTTAAACACATATTGCGAGAATGTAAATTTGCATCCTAATTTGGGGGCCTCGTTGTGCCCGAGGTAGGCCTATCAAGAAATAGATTTTGGAGAACTTTAGATGCCAGTATATGCCTCATTTTATAACATGAAAATAGACGACTCCCAAAATGACACTAAGATAACCAAGTCACTATTGGCAGTTGTCCTTATTACATTTAGGAAAGCAAATAAATCTAGTCTACTTTGTCCCAGCAGGACCTTCCCCATATTAGATATTCATAACTCCATCATACAGGTTCCCTAGTTCGTGCAGACCCAACAGCATGTAGGCTCTGGCCAAATGTCCTCCTTCACTTCCTTCAGCGTTCTGGCAATCCTAAATCTTCTTTATGATTTTACCCTCTAGCTCCACTAATCCTCGCTCCAGATATTCCAACTTTCTATTGGAAGTGACAGCCATTTATTTCCATTCGTCGATTAGTCTCATATTTTTCTTGTGTAATTCCAGGTGCTCATTCTTAGATTCATGGAACCTCTTGTGCAGCCTGTTGTATTTGACTTGAGCTTCAGCTTCTTCGTCTCTTATCCTAATCCCTTGACCGACTCCTGGCCTCACCATTCCCTTCAGATTGTCCTCAAACCATGCTGGGTAGAGAGTTTCGCACGCTGCATGATACATGTCTGGCTCAATAGTGTTATTTTCCACAATAATCCTGCACTGCCACATGTGCTGACTTGGCATTTTTAAGGGATGTCATCACCCTAAAAGTACGCTCTGAAATGGCTCCTCTTGTCAATCCTGGGTACAACCTGCTTCCTACATGCTTTCCTCATAACTCGGATAGGGATATAAGAGTATATCCCTCTCAACCCAATCAGCACCAAGTGTGCAGCGTCCCTAGATCTGATGATGAATTCGTCTGTCGGGAACTATTCAAAAATCCATTTCACTTGTTCCTCGATCGGATTGTTAAAGAACTCTACCCACTCTGTCATATTTCTGTTGAGAAAACCTGTCCGGGATATAAGTCATCCGCTTGGGGTGATGGAAGGCAATATGGTTGTTCCAAGCCCTTCGCGGAAATTCTTAACGATAGTGACCCTTTTAAAGATGTTCTAATAACCAATACTGCGGCAACAAGTTACAACCCTTGAAATTCTAGATCCCTCTTTGATAGCGCCCCTGAGCCCTGTAGATGTCGGTTATGATCATGTGGACTATAGTTTATGTTTTCCTATTGATATTTTCCATAAAAGTCTTGGCGAACATGGCCAAACTAGTATGGATTCTTTCCCTCTTCATTGGGAATACTATCAAGCCCAAGAAGAACACAATGAACACAAACACTCTACGGTGGATATGTCCCAGATAATTGATAAAAAGCTCATCATGGAAGGTACGGTAGGACTTGCTATTGACATGTCTCTCATACAGGTATTTGAAAGGTATGTACGATTTCTCTAGGCATTCCAAGTCAGCATTTTTCTTAAACCCCAGTATCTTTATGAACCCTTTACCAGTACGGTCCTCCGGTACCAAAAACCCAGGGCTATCCATAGTTAGTCCCGTAAGTCCCCCAATTTCATCTAGGAGGGGAGTCATTTCTATGTCGCTGAAACGGAACATAGACCTTTCACTATCCCAGAACAAAGTTGCAGACTCTATAAACCCATTTGATGTTCGAAACGTCAATACCATACAAAAGGGGGGGGGGTGATTTGTGTGGTACCTAATTTTCGCACTAGAAGAACCTAGTTCTTCTAAGTTTACTTACTACTACTGTTTTCGGAAATAAGAGTGCATAAAAAAAGAACACAAAGATTTTTACGTGGAAAACACCTGGCTCTAAAGGTGAAAAAACCACGACCTACTACTCAGTAGGATTTTCCCAAACTTCCACTAAAATCACTGAGCTAAAATACCATTTACAAAACTCTTGTAAACCTAAGGATTAAACTCTAATCCTAGTGTGTCACACAGCCTCAACTGTTGCGACACTTTCAAGTTAGCCTGTAAATTGAATGCTCAAAATACCTATTATAATTGCTTCTACAAAAGCTGGAAAGGTACAACTTTGAAACACCTACTACAATTGAACTAGAATAAGAATAAACACAATAGAATTGGTTCTTATATCTTGTCCAAGTAGCTTTAGGAATGCACACTTGAATCTCACATAAATTGCTTGCGAAATTGCCTTGCTCTTTTGCTCTCAATTTAGTTTAACTTTTGCATTTGTGCAATACCTGTAAAAGAGAACAAACATTGTTATTTAATGAGTTAGTAATCAACGTTTGATTAAGACACAATAGCTGGTCTTCCATCGAAGTTCAGTCCTTGAACAATACAAACTCCAACACTATCCTTTATCCGAATTGTGTCCTCTTTCCATGAGGATACTTTCTTTCCTCATCCAATATGCAACCTTTTCGATTAGTTGAGGAGATATTGCTGCTTTATCCTTGAGACTTATCTCCTTCACGTGCATCTCATATGTATAGGTTGGTAAACATTGTGTCTAACATGATAGACCTGTTCCATGATATAGTGCATTTGTCATTCTTCAAAACTTCACCTGAACTTTGGCCAACAAATTCCCTCTTTTTGATGATGACAAACTCTGTGTTTACTGAGCAGAGAACCTGTGAAACTCAGCTTAATCATCAACACTTTAACTTAGAAATTTTAACTTATCATCAAGGACCAGGATTAATCAGGTTATAAATATCACATTATTCAGAATAACAAGTAAAGCACAATATCTTCCCCCTTTTGGCATCATCAAAAAGTTGCATATATTGTGAGCCCCATATTTTAATAATTACTCATAGCCACTGGGCCAACTGCAAGTGAAAACATGGTACAATTAATCAATAACCAACAAGCAAAATTAACTATTAAGAGCAGAATCTTCATAAAACAAGAGAAAAAGCAAATTGTCATTGATTAGGATATGTTTCCACAAACAGACCACAAAAAGAAAGAAAAATTTCCAAACATGAGCAACAAAAACATAAAAAGTCCCGAATCTGGGTCACCGAGGGTTCTAGATAGGTTCAGAAACAAGAACTGGAAGGCCTAAGGCTTGGAAGAACTAGAGGGCTGGGATTGGAAAAGATTAAGCATATTCTGAAGCGTTCCTTCACTTTTTTCCTTTTCTTTTTCTAGCTCAGCTCGAAGCCCATCTCTTTCAGCTTCCAAATCAGCAACACTAGCCAAAAGCCTTGTAATTTCAACATCCTTAGTTCCACATTCTTGAACCAAAGCCCTAATTTTACTATTCACTAGAGAGCCCTAATCTTACTATTCACTAGAGTCTTCAAAGATGAACCAGGTTCAACTGGGTGGCATTAACAGGATAGTCACAAGCCAATAAGTTCCTAACATCAAAGTGTTCCTTGCTTGATGCCATCTCCCATTTCTTCAAAGGCACCCTTAGCCTGTCCAGCATAGTTGTAAGTATGAATCCATATGGAGTTGCATGTGCCTTGGATCCATTAATGACCCTATCTAGTAATTTGACAATAAAGGCAGGCCAATTTATCTGCTTTCCACTCTCAAGGCATTCCATAAGCACCAGGTCCATAAAGTTGGCATTATGCCTACTATCATGTCTGGGCAGAAGGCACTTGTTCACAAATTAAAAAAAAACCTTGTGCACTGGTCTCATCTCACTCTTCTGAACAAATCTGGCTTCATGTATATCTTCAGCACTTGCAACATCACAAAAATTTTAGGTGATTTGGAGAGTAGTAGGGAGAGAATTACATCATACCTTTCACTTGGTATGTCCAGAATTTCTGCCAATTTGGTTGCACCGAACTCTACTTTCACTCTTTTCACCAGGCTGGTGACTACCCCATTTTTCACTGTGGCATTGGCCATGAACTCAATCAGCTCATTCCTTGCCAGCCTACCATCCATTTCAAGGACCATCTCCTCCCACCCTTGTGCAGCTAGGGTATCCACCAATCTTCCCATTCCTGGCTCATCCAGGTCTTTCAACAATCTGGCTTTCAAAATTTTTCTCCTGCCAAAAATAACAAATTTATCCTATTCTTTCTCAGACTCCTCCTCCTTTTCTTCTTCACTCCATTCTTCTTCTTCTTCAATAATTTTTACCTGCTTCCCTTTCACTGCAGATCTGGTTCTTTTGGCTAATGAGGGTTCAACTGATACAGGTTCAGAGAAAGACTTCTTGGAAGAAGTCTTGGATCTTTTTAGTTTGGGAGTAGGAACATTTTCAGTTATTCCTCTTTCTTGATGGACCAGGTCCATCTCCTCTTCTCCTTATTCTGCTATCTCAAAACTCTCCACAACCTTAGTCTTTCCTTTTTCTTTCTTTTTCTTCTTGCTCTCTTCCAGAGCTTTCTGTAGTTCTGCTTCACTTTCCTTGACCCTGCCCCTGGTAGCTCTTCCCTTAGGTACTCAAGGTATACTGGATTTTGGGGATGACATTTTTCTTTTCTTGGGTGGATTGGAAGCAGTTGGAGTCTTTTGTGAGGAAGCTTTACGCTTCTTTGGATCATATCTAGCTCTAACCCTTTTTAGAATGTTAGCTAGGGTCTCCTCAATAGATGAACCTGGTTCATCCTATTGCTTGCTCAGATGAACAAGACCTTCATCAACTTCCCCAGGACTATTTACCCCTTACTTGTTGCCACTCTCCTCCACACCTCCACACCTCCACAAATAGCAAGAACTTTTTATTTATTTTCCTACCCTTCCTACTCGATTCATCCCCCTTTACATCTTTTACAGAATAAACCAAAACAAATCTATTATATACCTTTTCAACCATATCAAAAAATACTAAACAAGTATTTACCTCACCGGGGTTTTCTTGATCCTTGTCAATGTCAGAGGAACCATGTCCTTCACCTTCGCTGGCAGAGATAACAACTCCAGACTCAGAGCTGGAGTCAGAATCTTTAGCAGAGCTTTCCTTCTTCGGGCTAGCCTTCAATTTCTCATTTAGGGCTTTTCTCAAAGGACCAGAAGCTACAGTTTATCTAGCTAGCATTTCCTACCTACGAAACCTAGGTTTTGGGTTTTCAATAGGAGGAGTAGATTACGGTGTGTTAGAAGGAGATACAGGTGGGGGAGTGCCAGGATTATCTTGGGGTTTAGAAATGGTGAATTGTTTCTTGAAGATTTTGGGAATTTTGGAGAGAAGAGAGATGATCAGAGTTGGAGAGGGATTTTTGGCGGTTACGAAATAATGAGGAAGGGTGTGGTGATTATTTAAAGAGGATTTGCATTAATGACAGGTTTTTGCAAGAGTCAATTAGAAGTCTAATCACCTTAAAATTCTGGTCTCTTAGTGATTAATAAGCGACACTAGTTTTTAGGAAAAAGTCCCGTTTTATTTAGAGTTCTAGGAGAACGAAACTGGTTCAATGCTCAACGGATAGAATTTCTATGAATTTGATGAGTATAGGACTTCTGCTCATGATTGAAAAATTAATCTTTCTAATTGTGCAAAGTATAGAAAACATACCTAAACTTCCTCATAAGCATATACTGAAGAACCAGGTTCTTCAAGTAGAACTCTCTTGACCATGCCTCAAATATCATAATAGAAAAATCTTTGTAAGAGATCAGTGAGTCATATATACACATGTCATAGGAGTATACTGATTAAAGTATGAGACTGATTAAGAATTAATCTAGATAGTTACACAACAGTTAGAACTCCTAACCAAATAATAAACCTTTTTTTCATTGCATTCTGAACTGGACAATTTAGGTGATCTTAATCATCCCTAATTCCAACATGTTCCTCTCAAAGTTTTCTCTACTCAGTGCTTTAGTGAAGATGTCAGCTATTTCTTTATCAGTAGCACAAAATTCTATTGAAATCAATCCTTTCTCATAGTTATCTCTTAAGAAGTGGTGTCTAACATCTATGTGCTTAGTCCTCTTATGATGAACAGGGTTCTTTGTCACACTTATAGCACTAGTGTTATCATAGAATATTGGAATACATCACACTTCTATTCCAAAGTCTAACAACTGTTGTTTGATCCATATTAATTGAGCACAACAAGAAGCAGCAACAATATACTCAGCTTCAACAATAGATAGGGCCACAAAATTTTTCTTTTTGGTAGCCCATGACACAAGACATGAAGCAAGGAAGTGTTCCATACCCGAGTGCTCTTCTTATCCACTAGAAAACCTAATAATCAGCATATCCTACTAAATCAAAATTACTACCTATAGGTTACCAAAGACACAATTCAGTTGTTCCTTTATGATATCTAAGTATCCTCTTGACAGCAGTCAAGTGAGACTTTTTTGGATTAGCCTGAAAAACGAACACAAAGTCCCACACTAAAAGTAATGTCAGGTCTGCTAGTAGTGAGATACAAGAGTGGGCCAATCATATGCCTATAAAACTTTTGATCAACTGATAAAACAGGTTCATCAACATCTAATTTAGTGGCAGTTGCAATGGGTGTGTCTATTTCTTTAGATACCTCCATTTTAAACTTTTGATTAGCTCTTTTGTATACTTCCGCTGATGGATCATGGTTCCATTTGGACTTTGTTTAATCTGTAAGCCTAAGAATAAATTAAGCTCACCCATCATGCTTATTTTAAACTCACTCCCCATTAATTTTTAAAAGTCCTTACTTAGCTCTTCAGTGGTGGCCCCAAAGATTATGTCGTCGACATAAATTTGCACAGCAAGGAGATCCTTACCTTTTTTCTTTAATAATAAGGTACTATCTATTTTACCTCTCTTGTAACCATGCTCCAGCAGGAATTTTGACAGTCATTCATACCATGCTCTAGGGGCTTGCTTGAGTCCATAGAGAGCCTTGTCCAACTTGTACACATGCCCAGGGTATTCTTTGCTCTCAAACCCTGGAGGTTGTTTCACAAACACTTCTTCTTTTAGGTAGCCATTTAGGAAGGCACTTTTGACATCCATATGATAAATAGTAAATTCCATATGTGCTGCAAAGGCTATGAGAAGTCTGATTGCCTCTAGTCTTGCAACTGGAGCAAAAGTCTCATCGTAGTTTATTCCCTTCTCTTGGATATAATCTTGGACTACCAATCTTGCCTTGTTCCTTGTAACAGTTCCATCTTCATCAAGATTGTTCCTGAAGACCCATTTTGTATCAATGACTGATCTGTCCTTGGGTATTGGTACTAGTGCCAAACTTGACTTCTTTCAGACTGGTTTAGCTCATCCTGTATTGCATTGACCCAATCTGCATCCTGAAAAGCCTCAATAATATTTTTAGGTTCAATGATAGATACAAAAGCATCAAAAGCACACAGATTCTTTAATTGTGATCTGGTTTTAACTCCAAATGTTAGATTAGTGAGAATGTTCTCAATGGGATGAGAATTTTGATACTTGTGAGGTTTCACAACCAACTGGCTTCTGCTAGATGTTTTTTCTATTTGCTGAGGAACAGGATCATGAACAAGTTCCTTCAAGGAGTTTATTTCAATTCCTCTTTTATTTCTTCCCTCTGTCAGGTTGCCCTGTATGGAAGAACCTGTTCCATCACATGTTCCTTCTGTTGGTTCCACTTTGACCTTAGCTGATGCTTCAGTCAAGTCTTTTACCAATCCAATGGCTTCATCTTCATGTTCTTGTCTCTTAGAAAGAATGTTAGTTTCATTAAATACTACATACACACTTTCTTCTACACACAATGTTCTTTTATTAAACATTTTATATGCTTTGCTATGTGAAGAATATCCCAGGAATACTCCCACATCACTTCTGGGATCAAACTTTCCTAGGGAGTCTTTTCCATTATTGTGCACTTAGCACTAGCAACGAAATGCCCTAAGATGGGATATGTTTGGTTTTCTCCCTTTAAGTAACTTATAGGGAGTCTTCTCTACCAGAGGTCTGGTCATGCATCTGTTTATACAGCCTCTGCCCAGAAGCTGTGAGGCAATTTGCTAGAAAGTAGCATGGTTCTAGCCATATCCTCAAGAGTTCTATTTTTTCTTTCAAATACTCCATTTTGTTGAGGAGTCCTAGGGGCAGAGAAGTTATGATCTATGCCATTTTCATCACAGAACTCAGCAAACTTAGAATTTTCAAATTCAGTTCCATGATCAGACCTAATGGAGGCAAGTTGATTTCCTAATTATTTCTGAATTTTTCTAACAAATGCAGAAAACATGTCAAATGCTTCATCTTTGGAGGTTAGAAATAAAATCCAGGTAAATCTAGAATAATCATCAACTAGCATCATTACATATTTCTTTCCACCTCTGCTCATGGTTCTTATTGGACCACATAGATCCATATGGACCAGTTCCAACGACTTGGTTGTACTTACCATTTTCTTGATTTTGAAGGATGACCTTACTTGCTTCCCCCTTGCACATGCCTCACATACTTTGTCTTCCTTGAACTTGATATTAGTTAGCCCTATTACCAAGTCTTTAGGGACTAATTTGTTAAGCTGATTTAGACTTGCATGACCAAGTCTTTTGTGCCACAGGAGGGGTTCATTAACCAACACACTTAAACAAGTATGAGTTCATTTTCTGAAAGAGCGGACAAATCTACAATGTAAATATTGTTAACTCTTTTTCCCTGCAAAATAATCTTATCAGTGGTAAGGTTAATCACAAAGCATTTGGTGGAGGTAATAGCCACAAGGTTACCTCTGTCACACAATTCTGACACACTTATTAGGCTATATTTCAAACAATCTATTAGGTACACAATCTCTATGGAATGAGAATCTGTTTTGCCAACCTTTCCAACCCCAATGATCTCACCTTTATTTCCATTACCAAAGGAGACATTACCTCTTTTTAAGTCCTTAAGTGAAAGAAGCTAGTCTTTGTCCCCAATCATATGTTTTGAGCAGCCACTATCCATATACCATATTTGGCTCCTCCCTTCACTTGGACCAGCAAAAGGAAATCATGTGTTAGACTTAGGAACCCTAACTAGTTTGGGTCCCTTTATATACGGAAAAGGATGAATCAATTCCTTCTTTCCCATCCAGGCAGCTTACTTTTTTCTTGAACAAAAGCCTTGTTCTTTTGACTGGCCTTTTCTTTAGCATTATATTCATATTTTTAATGGACAGCCTTACCACAATGTGTGTAGATTTTATTTTCAGGAAGAGTGAGGTACTTGCTTTTAGGATCCCATTTTGGAGTTTGAGTCCCATAGCCAACTCCTCTTTTGTTGCTACTATGATGCTCTTACAGCCTGGAGAGTGCATCAGAAGCCTTGTTCCACTTGCAAGTTTTGTCTAGTTCATTTTTCACCTTTCCTATATCTTACTTTAATACTTTGATGAATTCATCTTTCTTATACAATTCATCTTTCATTTTCCCCCAATTTTCTTCGAGAGTGAGATATGTGTGATCAGCTTTCTTCTTTCCTGTTCCTAATATCACTTTTAAATTTTCAGACCGAAGTTCTAGGACACTGTTGTCAAGTTCAAGAACTTGGTTCTTCAACTCAGCATTTTTGTTATCAGTCTCATTTGCCCTAGACTTTAGACTTTTGCATTTTGCTTTTAGGATCACACATTCCCTAGACAGAACTTCCTTCTCATTATTAATTATCTCAGACTCATCAATGAAGTCTAGTAATAGCTCAGCCAACCTTTCTTTAGACAAGAATTTAATATTATCTTTGAGATGAAAAATACTTACCTCTTGTTCATCTTCTGATTCTCCGATGGCCGTCAGTTCTTTATCTTCTTCAGCTTCACCTTCTGAATTTTCATCTAAGGTTTCTCCCCAAGCAACAACCATAGCCTTGGTTGAACCTTTGTTTCTTTTAGGTTGAACATGTTCCTTTGTTCAGCTCTTTCTTTCTTCCACTCATTTTCACATTGAGGGCAGTTCTTGATCATGTGATCTGTCTTACCACACTTGTAGCAATCCTCATTGGTCTATTTCTCAGGAGCTCTTGTTTTGTTGAAGGTTGTACCTCTTGAAGAATCCTTTCCTCTCATCAGGCACTTTTTGAAATCCCTAGTGATCATAGACACCTCATCATCTTCCAGATCTGAACCTTCAGCAATGCTGAGAGCTATGATTCTCTCCTGCTTGGGGGTATCCATCTTCATGGTTTGCCTTCTCATTTCATAAGCAGTCAAATTTCCAATCCGTTCATCTAGTCTAAGATTAGCAATATTCTTGGATTCATGAATAGCAGTGATTTTTCTTTCCCATGTGTCTGGCATAACCCTTGTCAGAATTTTCTCAACCTTGTCTTCTTCAAGAATAACCCTTCTAAGAGACTCAAGTTCATTTGTCAGTGTAGTGAATCTAGTATACATCTCTTTGATAGTTTTTCCTTCCTTCATAGTAAAATTCACATATTGAGAATACAGAAGTGTTCCTCTTGATCTTTTCACTTGAGGTGTTCCTTCATGGGACACTTGTAGAGTGTCCCATATCTCCTTAGCAGTTGTGCAACTTTGGTTCCTACTATAATCACCTGGTCCTAGTCCACACACAAGCTATTTCTTGGCCTTAGCATTTTTCTCCCACTTCCAGAGGTCTTCACCAGTACAGTCAGCCCTTGTCTTTGGCACATCAACTCCTTCAGCATTCTTCTTTGTGGTTGCTAGGGGACCATCAGTGACTATGTCCTAGAGTTTATAATCTTCCCCTATGATGTGATCTCTCATCCTGTTCTTCCACCAAGAATAGTACTGACCATTGAAAAGTGGAGACCTGGCAGTGGATTGCCCTTCCCAGTTCCCAGGTGGTGCACTCATTGTTGATCTTCTCCTAAGGTGTTAGCCTCTTCAAGGATAACCTGCTCTGATACCAATTGATGTTCTAAACGTCAATACCACACAAGAGTTTGGGTGATTTGTGTGGTACCTAATTTTTGCACTAGAAGAACGTGGTTCTTCTAGGGTACTTACTGCTACTGTTTGCGGAATTAAGAGTGCATAAAATAAAGAACACAGAGATTGTTACGTGAAAAACACCTGACTCAAAAGATGAAAAAACCACAACTTACTACTCAGTAGGATTTTCCCAAAATTCCACTAAAATCACTGAGCCAAAACAGCATTTACAAAACTCTTGTAAACCTAAGGATTAAACTCTAGTCCCAGTGTGGCACACAACCTCAACTATTGCGACACTTTTAAGTTAGCCTATAACTTGAATACTCAAAGTACATATTACAATTGCTTCTACAAAAGCTGGCAAGGTACAAATTTCAAACACCTACTACAATTGAACTAGAATAAGAATAAACACAATGGAATTGGTTCTTCTATCCTATCCAGATAACTTTAGGAATGCACACTTGAATCTCACATAAATTTCTTGCAACATTGCCTCGCTCTTTTGCTCTCAATTTAGTTTATGTGCAATACCTGTAAAAGAGAACAAACACTGTTATTTAGTGAGTTAGTAATCAGATTTTGATTGAGCCTCAATAGCTGATCTTCCATCGAAGTTGAGTCCTTGAACAATACAAACTCCAACCCTATCCTTTATCCGGATTGTGTCCTCTTTCCATGAGGATACTTTCTTTCCTCATCCAATATGCAACCTTTTCGATTAGTTCAGGAGATATTGCTACTATATCCTTGAGACTTATCTCCTTCACATGCATCTCATATGTATAGGTTGGTAAACAGTGTTTCTAACATGATGGACCTATTCCATGATAAAGTGCATTTTGCATTCTTCAAAACTTCACTTGAACTTGGGCCAACACCGTTGTATAGCTGAATGTCTAGTAGAGAAGGTAAATTTCCCAAGTTCTTTCTTACACATTTCTTGTCACTTGAGGAAAGGTCCTCCCACCAATCTAGTAGAAATGGTGGAATGTTGCTGACCATGCTGAATCTGGGGACCTCGTGCCAAATTTTCTACAAAACAAAAGGGTTAGGCCCTTCTTCCTTACCAGACTTGACTATTTGTACATTCATGATTATCATATTGGCATTTTAGTTATCCAAATTAATCCATAGAACGTGGTTGTGTCCGTTGGGATTATGGAAACCCCGATGGACTTTTGGATAAGGCTCGACTTAAAGGATTATTATATGGTCAACATATTAATCCGACTAGGTTTGACCATGATGCATGCATGATTACGATCAGATTGAGGTTACTATGTAGGTCTTGACTGTTACCCTCAAGCAGACAACTTGAGGGGGAAAGGCACGGAACCGTCGACTACACCGCTGATCCACTAGTTTTACTGCAAATAAGCTTTTAGAATTTAAGGATAATAAATTGGAAGAGCGCAACCACTTATCAAGCATTGCTATAGGATTTAATATGCATGAGAGGAATATAATGTGGAGCATGATTTATATGATAAAAAATAGAATTTCGTCAAGTATTTCCATGTAAGAAAATAATAAATCCAATATTTAAATAATTAAAAGACAGTTACAAAAAGAAAACAAAGAGACAAGTATGTTTCAAGAATAAAAGGATCATAAATGCTTTAAAAATTGACAGTTAGATTCAAATAAGGAGAAACAGTAAGGGATAAAGCATGCTTGGACTAATTCACACAAGTAAGTTCGTTATGGTAAGAGCCTAAAAATATCCCCAACAGAGTAGCCATGCTTTCGCGCCACCTTTACCCTCGCGGAGTCCGGGTTTTGACATTCATTGGGAACAACTCATTTCCTTTTGGGAATTGGGTATTTGAAGATTCACCACCTAACGGATTATGCTGCGTTAGGGAACCTAGAGTAGTTAACTCATGTACTTAGTTCGCATTACTAGATATTAGGGTACACGCTCGAAATAACATTGCGCGGAAGGTGTTAGGCACCCCTCGCTTTCCACAACTATGGGCCCCGGCCGAACTTAAACTATGCGAATTAGTCATTTAGCTAGTAAACTATTTCAACAAATATTCGCAAATAAAAGCATGTTTTTACATTCTAAACACAGGTATGATTTAGTTAATGGGAGCAAGGGAGAGATTTGAACAACGTGCACATATGTAAAGTAAAGTAAATTCAATTAACAACGGGAGTTGAGAAAGAGGGGTCCTAGGTTGGTTAGCCTACAAGATAGTACCCACACAATGCCCAATAATCACTCCACATTGAGAGGATACACGTGACATTAGAACATAGTTATCATATCCTTACTACCCAATTCCCTCCCCTTAGTCAAAGTCTAAAGCATTCTAGCAACATTGAAAAAGATCATATGCGTGCACTATCCGCCCCTTCCTTGTGGCACTGGAGGTATTTAGGACCTATAATTAAGGTATTTCGAGACAATCCTAAGGTACTTAAATGAGAAAAATCTATGTGTCAACCAAACCAATTAGGACTGCATTAAAGAGGGAACAATTAAAAGCTCCTACTTACCTCCACAAACAGAGCAAGCAAGTGCACATCTTAAACATAATTTTGATATTTAAAAGAGGCCTTAGAACCTGATATCTAGGTGAGCATAGAATATGAAGTATTGAGTTAGGACCAAAGTGTAAAAGAACTTATTCAATTTGCCTACTGATTTTTTAACATGTTGAATACAAGCAGTCAAGAATAACAGGGGCGTAGTTTTGCAATTTGTAGAATTTTAGTCGCCCTACATGCTTGCCTATGCGTATAATAGTGATGTCCAATGAGCATGGTATGTAATCATTAATCAGGAATGAAATGAGACAGTAAACAATTTTAAACGGGCAATTTGGATCCTATAGGCATGCTTTCTAGTTATGTTAATTAATGGAACTTTGAAAACTTATTAAAGAAACGAATATATTAGTTAATTAAACCGATTCAAAATCTACAAACATGAGTTAAAGTGATTTTTAGATCTAAATAAACTTGTTTTAGATCTTATAGGCATGATTTCTAATTAAACATAAGGTGAAGCACTCAGAAGTTATTTGACCAAAGCGAAATCCCTATATGCATGATTTCTATTAAAGCTGATTTTAAATCCTATAGGCATGATCTCTAAAGAGATGAATTTGGATACATGATGT
Source organism: Nicotiana glauca (assembly GCA_026770625.1). Taxonomy (NCBI): domain Eukaryota; kingdom Viridiplantae; phylum Streptophyta; class Magnoliopsida; order Solanales; family Solanaceae; genus Nicotiana; species Nicotiana glauca. The sequence continues at coordinate 70,541 of MU747508.1, forward strand.
AATGAAAACTGAACCTCGGTTACTTTACACCATATTGGCATGATATCTAATTATATTAAATGGAACAAGTAGAATTCATTTCAACCAAGAAATCCTATAGGCAGATTGTCCATGTAAATCAAAATAAACTCTATAGGCACGTTATCTACCCAACTTTTACCCACAATATATAACTACCCTCCCTTTTCACTAGTCACTCCAATATTTATTTACAATTAATTATTACAGACCAAGAATTGAATAAATTACATAAATACAAATATATATTAATCTATAGGGAGCATGAAGTAGGCCCAAGTAGTTTCCCAAGCCTACAGTAGTCTCAAGTGCCCAATGTTCCATAGCCAATTTCATGTCTAGGTATGTCAGAGTTCCCTAAGAACCTCAAGGATCCCGAGCAGTTCTCACACCTAGACCTTTCTTAAGTAAGAACAGATTTATGTACAGTGTGGAAGTGCCAGCCCACATATGCCAGAGTTCAGAGAAACCTCAAGGGTCTCTAAGCAGTATACATACCAGAGGGGCATGACTTAATGAAGTAAGAGTAAGTGGGAGTGCATAATTTTAACAGTTTAGAGGATGATCTCAGGAGTGAGAAGAGTTTCTTAAAAACCAGTACTAGTTTGAGAAAAACAGTAGTTGGAAAAGAATGAAAAGGAACACCTTGAAATCAGAATACCAGTCCCAGAACAGCTTCTGGAAACACTTTGGCAATTCACACATGGAGAAAGGGGTAGGGGACACATAGAATGCACCTTAGTGATAGCAAACAAATACACAGATTCCTTAAAAAGTTGTGGAAATGAAAAGTTAATTACAAAATTTATAGCAAAGATATGTTTAGAACACATAGGTCTTCGGCATGACCAATACATACAACTAGAGTGCCTTTGAAAGGTCTAGATGTCTTAACAAGATCTCATTAGTGAAGTAGAGTGGGTAAGACTTAGGTGAACAAACTAGGAAAGCACTTTATAAAGCATTCAAAGTTTTAGAAATACCAATCACATACAGAACAAGCAGAATTTAGACATGTTGGGCGAGACAGTAAACAAACAATGCAACTTGGACATACTAGTGAAAAAATAGGATTCATGCAATTATCTAAAGCAGGATCGGGCATGCTAAACAATATACTAGTTATAGCTTTTAACAGAACAAACTTAAGCATGATGAGTGATATAGTAATTAGGCAGTGTAATCTAAGCATGATGGTTACACATTGATCATATGATAGTAGAATAGCAAATAGAACTGGAAATAACAACTAATGAACTGCAGCAACAAAGAAAACACATAGTTTTGAATATGAACTGAATCAAGACATACCAGTCAAGGAGAGAATACAGAGTATAGAGCATAGATGGTGAAAATAGCGAACCTTGGCTTACAGCCGGCTAGATTAGTGAGACCTGCAAGTAACAGATAAGAATAAAGAGCTTTTAAGAGTGTAAAAGTGTGGAGTAACTAGTGTTCGTGTTTTTCAAGTGAGGAATAGAGGAGAGTATATATAGCGGTTAAGAGCAAGGAGAATAAGTAAAATGAATCAACCCTTCTGCATTTAAGGAATCCATAAAACCAATTATACACCAATTCGTGTAATTTTCCCTTAATTAAAGGGTAATTAACCAACGGTAAGGGCAGAATACATTTAATGAAAGAAAATCAAATGAGCAATTTGTGATGACCCGACCAGTCATTTCATGAGTTACCACTCTATTTCCCCCATTTCTGCTTCTTTATGCTTTGTTATCCTAGTTTGATGTGATCAAGTTGATTAGTTTGCATTTGGAGTGGATTTGGTAAGAAATGAGGCACTTAGTCTCTTTTTAAGAAGGTTTAAGTTGGAAAAGTCAATCGGATATTGACTTATGTGCTAGAGGGCTTGGATGTGAGTTTCGATGATTTGGTTAGCTTCGGGAGGTGATTTATAACTTAGGAGTGTAAGCGGAATTGGTTTTGGAAGTCCGGAGTAGAATTAGGCTTGAATTGGCGAAGTTGAGATTTTGGCGATTTTTGGTTGATATGTGAGATTTTGATATAAAGGTCAGAATGGAATTAAGAGAGTTGCAGTAGCTTCATTATGTCATTTGGGATGTGTGTTCTAAATTTCAGGTCATTCGGAGGTGGTTTGGTTGGGTTTTTGATTGAAAGCGTATTTCAAAAGTTTTTAGAAAACTTAGGCTTGAATTCGATGAGTTGTGGGTAATTTGATGTTGTTTGAAGTGTTTTATGATTGGAGAATGTTTGAATAAGGTATTGGGTCATGGTCGTGTTTTTGGTTGAGGTCCCAGGGGCGTCGGGGTGATTTAAGATGGCTAACGAGAAGAATTGGGACTTATGAAATATTAGAAAACAATATGTTGCTTTTGGTGTGTTGCACCTGCAGCTTGGGGACCGCAGGTGTGGTTCCATGCATGCGAGAGAGGAGACCGCATATGCGAGAGTTAGTTTGTCGGGCAGTTTCCTCAGAAGCAATCAAGGAGGCCGCATCTGCGAAGCCGTAGATGCGGAAGTGCTGTTGCATAAGCGACTTCTGGATTTTTAAGTGAGTTCCGCAGAAGCGGACTTATGATCGCAAATGCGGTACCGCAGAAGCGGTGGAGGGGTTAAAGATGCGAAAACCCCTGGGCAAAATGTATATAAATCGTTTCTTCGCAATTTTTGAAGGGTTTAACCATTTTAACTTTGAATTGAGAACTTTTGGGCGATTTTGAAGGGAGATTTCATGGGAACTTTGAATCAAAAGTTTTGAATAGATAAGGATTTTGGACCTAAAACATACTTCTATGGTAATATTTCATGGATTGGGACTGAAATTTAAGGAATTTAAGGAATTTAATGACTAAAAATGGAGGTTTAGGGCTTGAGTTTCAGAGGGCTTAAATTGAGGATTTGAGGGCTCAATTGAACTCCGGTTGTTGTGTTTTGGGGTTAGGGTCGTGACAAGTTGGTATTAGAGCCTAGGTTGCATAGGTATCACGAGTCATGAGCGCGTTTATTAGAGTCTCGCAGATCGGTACAGAGACGTCTGTATTTATCCTCGAGAAGCTGCAAAACCTTTTAGGAAAAACTTCATATTCTTGAAATTCTTGTCGTACGAACTAGTTGATCCAAGAACTAAACTTTTGTTATTCTATTCTCTCACAGATGGTGAGGACGCGAGCTACTGAACGAGGTGGACGACCACCAGTGCCACCCAATGAGGCCATCATAGGTCGTGGACGCGGTCGGGGTCGTGGCAGAGGCGGAGAAGCGAGGGCAGCACCTGTTGATCCACCAGCTGCCCCAACTCAGGATCAAGCTCCAGCAGCACCCACTGTGCCCATCGTGATCCGGGTCTATAGGAGGACTTGGCACAGATCTTGGCAGTTTGCACTGGCCTGGCTCAGGCAGTTTCAGCCACCACAGCAGCAACTACTTCACAGGCTGGGGGAGGCAATCAGACCCCTATTGCTCGCACACCCGATCAGGTTGTGCAGGGACTCAAGACACCGGAGGCACCTCCAGCCCAATCGGTTACACCAGCTCAGGAGTTCATGGTACTAGTTATGTCGGATGATGAGCAGCGTCGTCTTGAGAGGTTTGGTAGACTCCAGCCTCCGTCATTCAGTGGTGTTGAGGGTGAGGATGCCCAGGGTTATCTAGATAAGTTTCAGTGGATGCTCCGTACAGTAGGGATTCTTGAGTCTAGCGGCGTAGCATTTACCACATTTTAGTTTTCTAGGGCTGCCTTCACTTGGTGGGAGGCATATGAGAGGCGCAGGCCTGTTGGTGTAGTGCCCCTTACTTGGCAGCATTTCTTCACTCTCTTCTTGGAGAAGTATGTACCGCAGTCGTGCAGAGAGGAGCTGCATAGACAGTTTGAGTGGTTGCGACAGGGGGTGATTACTTTGCCACAATATGAGTTGAGGTTTTTTGAGTTGGCTCGTTATGCCATCTGGTTGGTTCTGAGAGATCGAGAGAGGATCAGGAGATTTGTGGATGGTCTTACTTATCAGCTCTGTATTCTTATGACCTGAGAGAGGGTATCTGGTGCTAGGTTCGTGGAGGTGGTGGATATCGCCCCGTGATATTGAGTCGGTTCGCCGGCAGGAACGAGAGAGAGGGAGGCCAAGAGGCCTCAAGGATCTGGCAGCTATAGTGGTGCTCCTTCGAAGGGCCAGTTTCAGCATGGTAGAGGCCGTTCATTCAGGCCTGCTCAGTCAGCCCATCCAGAGTATATCGGGGCATCTTAAGGTCATGCTTATCATGGGTCTCAGCAGCTCTAGCCTTCACTCAGCGCCCTCCTAGCTCAGAGTTGATCTCGTGACCCATCGGCTCAGGGTTCTTCTATGCCATGTGCATCTGCTAGTCACTCAGGTGCGAGGAGTTCCCTTCAGTCCCCTTCTCCAGTACATGGAAGTTGTTTTGAGTATGGAGAGTTTGGGCATGTGTAGAGGCAGTGTCTCGTCGAGTTGCTAGTTCGTCCCAGCAGAGGGGTCAACCTTTGACTTCTGCACCAGTTACTTCACCACCTGCCTAGATAGCTAGTGGTGGAGGTCAGGCAGCCATGGGTCGCCCCAGAGGGAGAGATCGATCCGGGGCAGTCAGGCCCGTTTCTATGCTATTCCAGATAGATCTGATGCCACTGCTTCCTATGCTGTTATTACAGGTATTGTTTCAGTCTTCCATAGAGATGCCTCTGTGTTATTTGATCCCGGATCCACCTTTTCTTATGTGTCCTCATATTTTTCTCATTATTTAGGTACGCCCCGTGAGATTCTTGCTTTACCTGTCAAGTATCTACCCTGGTGGGCGATACTGTTGTTGTAGATCATGTGTATCGGTCATGTGTGGTGACTATTGGGGGTCTGAAGACCCGAGTTGATCTTTTATTTGCTGAGTATGGTGGATTTTGATATCATTTTGGGCATGAATTGGTTATCTCCGTGTCGTGCTATTCTAGGCTGTCATGCTAAGACAATCACTTTAGCTATGTCGGGTTTACCGCGGATCGAGTGGCGTGGTGTGATTAATTATATTCCTAGTATAGTGATCTCTTTCTTGAAGGCCCAGCGTATGGTCGGGAAGAGTTGTCTCTCGTATCTTGCCTTCGTGAGGGATGTCGGATCTGAGGCTCTCAATATTGATTATGTTCCAATTGTAAGGGATTTCCCTGATGTATTTCCTGCAGACCTACCGGGCATCCCACTGGATAAGGATATTGATTTTGGTATTGACTTGGAATAGGGCACTTAGCCCATTTATATTTTGCCGTATCGTATGGAACCAGCGGAGTTGAAGGAGGTAAAGGAGCATCTTTAGGAACTCCTAGATAAGGGGTTCATCCGACCGAGTGTGTCACCTTGGGGTGCACCGGTTCTGTTTTTGAAGAAGAAGGATGGCACAATGAGAATATGCGTTGGTTATAGGCAATTGAACAAGGTAACAATTAAGAACAAGTATCCCTTGCCTTGTATTGATGATTTATTCGACCAGCTTCATGGAACGAGGGTGTTCTACAAGATTGATCTCCGTTTCGGGTTATCACCAGTTGAAGATCATGGATTCAGATATTCTCAAGACAGCCTTCAGGAACAGATATGGTCATTATGAGTTCATTGTTATGTCTTTTGGCCTGACCAATGCCCCAGCAATGTTCATACGTTTAATGAACAGTGTGTTCCAGCCTTATCTTGACTTATTTGTCATAGTCTTCATTGATGATATTCTGGTGTATTCGCATAGTCAAGATGAGCACGTGGAGCATTCGAGGGTTGTGTTGCAGAGATTAAAAGAGGAGAAGTTTTATGCAAAGTTCTCCAAGTGTGAGTTTTGGCTCAGCTCAGAGGCATTCTTGGGACACGTGGTGTCCAGTGAGGGGATTCAGGTTGATCCAAAAAAGATAGAGGCGGTGCAGAGTTGGCCCAGACCATTCTCAGCTACTGAGATTCATACATTTCTTGGTTTGGCAGGCTATTATCGTCAGTTTGTTCAGGGATTCTCGTCTATCGCATCGCCCTTGACCAAGTTGACACAGAAGGGTGCTTCATTTGTATGGTCAGGCGAGTATGAGGAGAGCTTTCAGAAGCTCAAGACAGCTTTGACCACAGCTCCAATATTGGTTTTGCCATCAGCTTCAAGTTCATATACCATGTATTGTGATGCTTCGAGAGTAGGGATTGGTTGTCTGTTGATGTATGAGGGTAGATTTATTGCTTACGCATCTTGTCAGTTAAAGCCCTACCATAAAAACTACCCCATTCATAATTTATAGTTGGCTGCCATAGTTCACGCATTGAAGATTTGGAGGCATTACTTGTATGGCATGTCTTGTGAGGTATTCACTGATCATTGCAGTCTTCAACATTTGTTCAAGAAAAAGGATCTTAATTTGAGACAACGCAGATGGTTGGAGTTGCTTAAGGATTATGATATGATTATATTGTACCATCTGGGAAAGGGCAATGTGGTGACCGATGCTTTGAGCCGAAAGGCAGTGAATATGAGGAGTTTGGCATATATCCCAGTTGGGGAGAGACCTCTTGCAGTTGATGTTTAGGCTTTGGCCAATCGGTTTCGCACCTATAAGATCATCATCGCAGATACGGCCCCTGGGCTGATTGTTGAAATCGTAGAAGCGGTGTGAGACCCGCAGAAGCGGAACTGCAGGAGCTGTTATAGGTCCGCAGGAAGGGAAAGACGTAGAAGTGGCACATGTTCCGCAAAAGCGGGAACGCAGGTGCGGTTCCTTGACCGCAGAAGCAGAAACAACTGGTGTGAAATATGAAATTCGAGGGTTTAGTTTCAAAAGTTGGAAAATTAAATTGGAAATCGGGAGAGGGAGAATTTGAGAGGCTTTTGAAGAGGATATCATTGGGTATCATTTATTTAACCCTTTCTAGTTATATTCCATCAATCTTTAGTTAATTTCACCATTTAATTTCGAATTTTTGGTAGAAATTTGGGGAAAGGTCTTAGACATTTAATTAAGGATTTAAGGGGTCATTTGGACTCCGATTTCAGGGTTCTTGTTATTTATATATTCGTGAGAGTATGAGGGTTCTAAAAATGTTAATTTCATCCGATTCCGAGACATTGTCCTGAGGGGTATTTTGGTTATTTTACCTAAATTTGTGTCTTAGATTTAAATTAAATTGTAGAATCAGTTGTTTGAGATGTTATTTATGATATGTAATTGAATTGAATAGATTTGGGCTACTTGGAGTCAGATACTCGTGGCAAAGGCGTGGTTTCTAGTTGATTTTGTATCGGTTTGAGTAAGTGGCTTCTCTAACCTTGTGTGGGGGACCTTCCCCTTAGGATATGATATTTGGTAATTGAATGCCATGTGCGTGAGGTGACGAGCGCGTACTTGAGCTAATTGTTGAAAAATCTGGTTTTACTTTAAATACTTAGACTAAGTTTCTTCTTATCTGCTTTATTTTACTTGCAAAATTATAGACTTGTGTTAGCTAAAAAAGCATGCTTAGTTGTTCTAAATTGCCTATTTGCTCAAGTTGCTTTGTTTGCATTACGTGAAGCATGTTAGGCTAGAACTACCTATTGCCTCGTATTTTTTGAGCTTCATTTCTGAATATCTTCATGTTGTGACTGTGTATTTACATTGGGACTACAGATGTGGGATTCCGGTAGCTACCCCCTTGTTTGTTTACTTTGGTACTATGGGTTAGATTCCCAGTAGATTCCCCCCTCCTAAATATTTACTTTGGGACTACGAGCTAGATTTTCGGTAGATCCCCCTGCACATTTACTTTGGGACTGCGGGTTAGATTCCCGATAGATCCCCCTGCACATTGATAGTTGGACTACGGGATGGTATCTCGGGAGATCTTTCGGATATACACATATGATGGAGTACGGGATGGTATCCCGGGAGCTCCACTGGACAGTTGAGAAAATGACTACATAATAGTATCCTGGGAGATCCTCATTGTTACCATTAGCTTTGAGTTGTACATATTCCGTGTTGACTCTGCTCCTTGTGTAATTGTTAATGTTTTGTTTATCCTGTCTTATTCCATTGCTGTACTCATTATTACTGCCTGTTTCCATACTGTTAATTCATATTATATTGTTTACCCTCAATAGGGCCCTGGACTTCCCTCATCACTACCCAACCAAGGTTAGGCTTGGCATTTACTGAGTACCGCCTTGGTGCACTCATGCATCTTCTGTGCATGTTTTTCATGTGCAGATCCAGGTACTTCATCTCAGGCACACTATCCTTGATGTAGGGAGAGCTACGGAGACTTCGAGGTACATCTGCAGCGTCCGCAGACCGAAGAATCTCCTTCCTTACTCTATCTGTAGCATATAGCCTTCTTTCATACTTTTGCTTTAGACATTCTGGAGTTAGAGCCGTGTATTACTGTCCGGAAGTTTGTGTTCTCGTGAGTTTACGGGTTTTGGGATGATATTGTAGACTTCCGCATTATTGAGTTGTATATGCCGAACAACATTTATATACAGTTTTCTTTTAGTTATTTAGTTTTAATTAATTATTTCGCAAGCTATGTTCTTTTCCGCATTGTTAGGCTTACCTAGTTATAGGGACTAGGTGCCATCACGACATGTTTACGGAGGACGAATTAGGGTCGTGACAGTTCGGTTATGTCCGTATGGTGAATTAAGACTTGGTTTTATGCCCAGATTTGCATTTGGAGCTTTCTAGAAGGGTTTGGCATAATTTGGCAAAAGTTGGAAATTTAAAAGTTTGGAATGGTCGTAAGTTTGAACGAGAGATGAATTAGATGATATTGGGTTCGAATTTTTGTTCTTGAAACTCGAGTAGCTCTTTTATGCCATTTAGGACTTATGTGCAAAATTTGATGTCATTCTGTATTGATTTGATATAGTTCGGCATGAGTTTTGAAAGTTGAAAGTTCAAAAGTTCTTCAAGTTAGATTTTGAGATACGATTCGTCGTTTTGATTTTGTTTTGTCTGATTTGAGGCCTCATTAGGTTGGTATTGTATTTTGTAACTTGTTTATATTTTAGGACGAGGTCTCGAGGGGCTAACGTGAATTTGAGACGGTTTTGGGTCATATTTGGGACATGTTGTTTATACTGGTTTTTCTGAGGTCTGAGGTGACCGCACCTGCAGAATTTTGGGTGCAGGTGTAGAGCAGCAAGAGAGGAAGAGTTGGTGTAAAAGCACATTTTTGGGTAGGCCAGGTAAGTCCGTAGATGTGGGGAATGGCTGGCATCTGCGGAAACGCAGAAGCGGATTGTGAGGCACCTGCGATGTTGCAGAAGTGGAGGATGATACTCATGTGCGAGTTGGTGGGGCCTGAGTGTTATTCCGTAGAAGGGGAGGCTCTGTCGCAAAAGCGACGCCGCAGAAGCGGAATCTCTGTGTAGTAAGATTATAAAATCGAGGGTTTGTTCATTTTATCATAATTTGAGTTGGGGACTTTGAATGTGGGCGATTTTCACCTCATAGACTGGAGTAGGTATTTCATACTTGATTTTAATTTTATTTTATGAATACATATTTATTTTTTGCATTTGATTAATAATTTCAATGGAGAAATTGGAGATTTTCACCAATTGCTTCTGGTTAGTTTCGAATCGTTCGGAGGTTGTTACGCGTGTGATGGCATTTCTAGAGTATTGTTTGGCTTTCTTGGTATTTGATTCGACTTGTTCGAGGTAAGTAACATATCTAAACTAGTATTTGAGGATATTTAACTCTGGGAACTTTGTTCTACGAGACGCATTGAGGTGACGCACATGCTATACTAGTCATGGTTCTTTCAAAGGATCACAAATATTATTGATGCAAAAAATGAATGGGGAAGATTTTTTATCGAGAGCATCCTTGGTAGAATTATCACCAGAATATCATTCCTGTTCTTGACACTTGGGTCATTGCCACTTGGTCCTTTATGGGACAAATTCTTTAGTGGACATCAAGGATTATATTGACTTATCTTTGATTTATAACTTGATAATGATTTTATTATATACTTGTGAGATATATGAATTAAACAGGTTATTAGCGAGTATCATTTATAATTCTTGCCACTATTACTTTGGAGAGGTTTGTTATGGTACTTGTTAAGTACATGGGATACTTATACTATACTTTTGCATTTTGCATGTAGATTTTGGAACTGGATTGTTGTGGCTGACGGAAGCTGGAATTGGAGATATACCTGCTATAGAGAAATAGCTACCACTTGTGCTAGGTAGTTTTAGATTCTTACTCTATTTATGTATATTCCAAACAGATGTTGTATTTTTTTTGTACCTGCTTTGTAAATTTAAATCTTAGTGGCTCATGATTTATACTACCAATCCTTGGGATATTGTATGGAAACTCAACTATTTCATTTATTGATTACTTATGATTTTTATTAGAATTGTGTAATTATTATTTGGCTTACCCAGAGTGTTGGGTTATGTGCTATTACGACGAGGTAAAGTTTGGATCATGACATTAGTAACTGGCGATATACTCGCTAGTTGTGGGAGGTTTATCTCGCGTAATAGATAGGAGTGGATCCCAAATATTTCGGAGTTAGTTGAGGACAAAGTCAAATCCCAAGTTATAACTGTTGATACTCAATTTTGTCCTCTTGATATCCTATTCATCTTTCTTTAGTTACTTATATTTTTATAATATCTTAAGTACTATTTATATGGAATTCATTATATTATTACTCTTTATTATATATTCAAAATGGTAATTTTACCATTTATTATTACTTTATAGCGTACTAAAATCATTGTCACAGGAGACTGGTATACAAATAATTTTATTTATATATCTTATAAGTATTTCGGTAAATAATTTATTTAATTTAGTTTCAAAATATGTATTTTCAAGTCGTTGATGATACACCATTGATTAAAATAGCTTTCATATATATATATATTGTATGAAATAGCATATTCAATAGCATGTCTTATAATTTTTTATCACATTATTACATTATTTGGTATTATTTTACAATAATAACCTATATTTAGCACAAATAGTTGCATGTATAACATTCTCTACCAAAACAAATTTTATATTTGTATGTCTTTCTCTATTAAAATAAATTTGGATATTTTTATATCTTAACGTATTATATTTATATTACTTTTTTTTGATAGAAAAGATTACTGATATATTAAAACATGCGTGCAGGGTTTTGATGCTTTTGCATCATATTACAAGTGCTAGTGTTAGCTATACTATTAGATATACTATCTGTACATGCATAACTATGTGAGGTATCGCCCCTAGTAATGTCACATTGACGATCCTCCAAACTATTAGGGACTGCATTTTTGCTACTAAGGCTATCAAAATAAATACTAGCAGTGTCGTTAGGTACATGATTATTAACAAAACATCTATTACCGCCTTGATCATCCAGTTGTTGTACTGCTGTAGGTGGAACCATGCGCTGGGACGTGAATCCTCGCTGATCTACTAACAGTTGGTTGAAACAGAAAAAGGTGGTTCAACAAAAATGCGCAATGCAGAAGCAAGTGGCATCCTACTTCCTAGTTTTGCAAGATTATCTGCTACACGATTCTGCTCCTTGTACGCATGTGTGACTACTGGATCATGGAGTGTCCCCAGGAGATACCTGCAATCCAAAATTAAGTTATAATACCTCGATTCACTTGATGTTGTATCAGTCTTAGTTGTGCTGCTAGACTTAAGCCTTTGATGAGTGCTTGTAATTCAGCAGATAAAGAGTTCACATGAGGAAGTGGGCCAGCAAATCCCACCATCCACTCGCTTTTGTAGTTTCTAATAACCGCCTGAATTCCATCTTTGTTTGTCGCTAAAGAAGTTGCCCCATCCGTATTTAGTTTATAAAAATTTATTGATGGAGGAATACATCTTAGATATAATGGTACTCTATTAGTAAGCATATATGTTGAGCCTACCAAGTAGGCGTGTTCTATTGCGAGATTTAAAACATTAAAGGGATTAGGCTTTTGTTCTTTATGCTCAAAAATATATTTATTACGAGTAGTCCAAAGGTGCCAAAGACTTGTAGATAAAAATGTCTTTGAGTTAACTTTATGCGAAAAAATAATTCCTTTGTAGTTAATGAGCTTCTTCAACCAGTGGATAAGGTCAGAATTTAGGGGGGTATTTTTTATTATTTCTTGTAATCGAATGAAATTCCAGTAATGTTCTACGCAAGAGCAATGGAGAAAAACATGACTTGTTGATTCTTGGCTAGCTTGGCAGAACGAGCAGATATAACTTATTGGAATGCCTATGTAGTTTAGATATTGTAGAATGGGTAGTCTATAATGGAGAACCAACCATAAAATGCTTCTAATCTTTGGTTGCACGGGTAGTTTGCATATCCATTGAAACTCATTGCAAAAGAAAATTGAATATTTGCTATTATGAGTATGTTCTTTATACATTGTTTGCACAGTGAAGTTTCCATTAGTTGTTAGGCCCCATAGTAGTTGATCATGTTATTGAGCATAGATGTAGATGTATTGCTTGTTTATTATTGTTTCTATCTCATTAGGAATTTCAAAACCAAAATTTGCTCAGTCCGAAGTATTATTTTTGAGAATAGTAGAGACAGTATGAGTATTGTGTAACTTAGATAATGTGCCAATAAGCATGGACCTTACAGTTGTACCCGTCCTAAGCTATGGGTCAGACCATAGATTAATGTGTGTCCCTGTTCCTAACCTCTAGTAGATACCCCGTTGACAATGATGCGAACCGTTGATTATATGATACCATGTTGAAGAAGTAGCATAGCCAGGTATTTGATGAATGTATTTATTGAGAAGGGTCATTGCCCAAAGAGCTCCGGGATTATGACAGATTCTCCAAGCTAGGCATGAAAGCAAGGCATAATTTTTAGTCTGCAAGCGTTGCATCCCTAAACCCCCTTGTATTGTAGGTGTTGTAATTTGCTTTCACTTTAGAAGATCCAATCTCTTTCTTGTGTCAGTAGTACCCAAAAGAAAAAACTTTTGATAACGATTTAGTTTATTAATGACATTGTTCGGGATATGAACATACTGCATGATATGATTAGGAAGAGAATTGAAAGTTGACTTTATAAGAGTGGTTATTCCTTCTAGCGTTAAAAACGTTTTTCCATCATGCTAACCTATTTTAAAAATTGTCAAGCAAGAAATGGAAGTCACTGTTTTGAGGTCGTCAACTGAAAATTGGAAAGCCTAAATATTTTCCAAATGATTGATGTCACGACCCAAACCCCGGTCGTGATGGCACCCAACACCTTGTTAGGCAAGCCCGACCATTTAACATTTCCATCCCAATTATTAAACTAAAAAAATACCAATTAAGCATAAACTCTCGTTTTCTTAATAATAAAAATAGTGTGGAAACCAAAATAACAGTAATAACAGCCCAATGGATCTAGTGTCACAAGTCTGAGCCTCTAGATACAACTGGATATCATCTTATACATAAACAAGTCTAGTGTGGGAGTAAAAGAAATGATAAGAGGAGAAAATCGGGTTCTGCGGACGCCGGCAGCTACCTCGAAGACTCCGACACTGAACCGAGCAGCAGCAAATAATCCCAGCTAAACCTCCAGAGTCCCTGTATCTGCACACAAGGTGTAGGGAGTAAAGTGAGTACTCCAACTCAGTGAGTAATAGCAATAAATAACAACTGAAAGAAAGGAATTCTGTAAGAACACTACGCAGTTCTATAAATAACAGTAGAGGTAGTAACATTTCTAAATGGGGAAAATCCAGTACCAACCCCCTCAAGTCCAGCAGTTTTCCAACACTGCTGTGGTGCGCAGCCCGATCCTCACTAATACTGTTGCGGCGTGCAGCCCGATCCGATATAATATATATAGTGCTGCGGCGTACAGCCCGATCCAATATAATATATAAAATATTGTGGCGTGTAGCTCGATCCAATATAATAGTCGAATGCGCTCACTAGGGGTGTGTGCAGACTCCGGAGGGGCTTCTTTAGTCCAAGCTCTATAATAGTGCGGCGTGCAGTCCGATCCATATAATATATCACTGCGGCGTACAGTTCGATCCATATAATATATCACTGCGACGTGCTGTCCGATCCATATAATATATCACTGCGGCGTGCAGTCCGATCCATATAATATATCACTACGGCGTGCAGTCCGATCCATATATAATATACTACTGCGGCGTGCAGTCCGATCCGATACATGTATATGTATATACTGCTGCGGCGTGCATCCCGATCCGGTATATATATCAAATACCCTCACTATGGGGTTCTTGACCCCTCTCAGTCAATATAGACTTGTTCTCTCGGCCCACTGAGCTAAGACAGGGCATTCAACCCTAGGTATTTCTCATTTAGAGTGCAATTTGCTAATACCGGTTCATATTATGTTTTTACAGTTTAGGACATGATTGAGAGTATGTGTTCAACAGGTAAAGTATGGTCAATCAGCTCAACATGCCCCCTAAGTATTCTACAGATCGGCACAAGGCCCCAAACATGGCAACTAGCCCAGAATATACGGTTATAAGCTTAGTCTCAGTTAAAAGTACAGTAAGTCCTCAATCGGGATGGACCGAGTCCAAATCCCTATAAATAACATCATCGCGCTCATCATAAGGCGCGTATCTCATATCAACATAGTACCACATAGTGCAAATACGGGGTTTCAAACCCTCAGTGTATCATTCATAACCATTACTCACCTCAAGTCGGCCGAAATCCTAGGTCGCCTTGCGCTTTCCTCGCAAATAGACCTCCTCGAGTGTAGAATCTGACCAAAACCACAAGGAATAGGTTATAATAAGCTAATGGGATGTAACCCAATTGAAAGAACTCAAAAAATACCCAAAAACACGAAGTTGGAAAAACTCGAGCCCCGGGTCCGCTTCTCAAAAAATTACGAAATTAACATCGTCGGCTTCTTTATCTCGCCACGGGTTCATACATACCAAATTTACAAAAATCGGAGTCCATTTGACCCCTAAAATCACAAGCTAAAACTCTTTCAAATTTCAAGTCCTAACCTCCATTTTTAGCCTTAATTCCCTTGGATTTTCAGTGTAAATCCACGTTTTTATAACATAACAGCATAATCTAAGACCAAGAATCCATTCCTGATGAAGACCCTCGAAACCCTCTTCGAAAATCGCCTAAAATCTCCTTAGTCCGAGATGAATATGTTGAGTTGCTTCTAAAATACGCGAAGGTGAAATTAAATACCCCTGAATAGCAGTTTTCGCTTCTGCGATGATTTTGTCACTTCTGCGACACCGCTTTTGCGGTTATTTATCCGCTTCTGCGGTTCTTCGACTTTTACCCAGGACCGCTTCGGCGGTCCGTATGTACGCTTTTGCGGAAAACTCCAGGCCCCTCAAGGACCGCTTTTGCGACCCTATAGCTGCATCTGCGGAACCGCTCCTGCGGCTCCTTTTCCGCAGATGCAGAAATACCAGAAGTCTGAAGACCAGACCTGCTGCATGCTTTCCAAATTCTAGTTTAACCATCCGAAATCACACCGAGGCCTATGGGACCTCAACCAAAAACACTAACCTACTCCAAAACTTCATACGAACTTGTTCCAATCATCAATACATGTCAAACAACACAAAAATCATCAATTCACCACGGATTCAAGCCTAAGTTAAACTAAAACTTCCGAAACTCACATTCGATCAAAAAC